>KL278173.1:3228-33342 GCA_000699545.1 Podiceps cristatus | reverse complement strand
CAAAGAGAAAAATTATCATGGGTATGGCTAATTATCACAATTACTTTATATGAATTATTTTTTATAAATTATATAATGAGGTTGTGACAGTCTGGTTAAGTTCCCACTGAATGGAAAAAGTGAAATGTAACCCCCATTTTTAAAATGGGAAAAAAAGGAAGACCCAGGAACCACAGTCCAGTCAGTCTGACCACTGTGCCCAGCAAGATCACAGTACAGGTCCTCCTGTAGACTATGCTAAAACACGTAGAAATTAAAGAAGTAAGTGGTGACAGACAACATGGCTTCACTAAGGGCAAATTGTGCCTGACAAAATTCTGGCCTTCTATGATGGGGTTACAGTGTTGGTAGACAAGGGAAAAGTGACAAGGGAAAAGTGATGACATCTACCTGGACTTGTACAAAGCATTTGATACTGTCCTGCGTGACATCCTTGTCTCGTAAGTTGGAGAGAGATAGATTTGACAGATGGACAATTTGGTGGATAAAGAATTAGCTGGAGATGGAGTCAATGACTTGATGTCCAAGTGGAGATCAGTGACGAGTGGCATTCCTCAGCCGTCAGTATTGGGACCAGTGCTGTTTAACATCTTTGCCAGCAATATGGACAGTGGAATTGAGTGCACCCTCAGCAAGTTTTTGATGAAACTACAGAGTGATCATTCACTGTCCTTGTTACCCACTCACAGAACCCACGTTAAAAGTCATACAGTTAAAAAACAAAGTTGGAAATAATGATATTAATAATATGGCTCAGAAATATATTGGAAAGAACAATTTGCTTTTCATTAATAAACTTTGAATAGTAGACTTTGAAAAAGCAAGGACAAGATATGCAAATATGTCATCTTTGTTTGCAGTTACCACAATATTGTTAAAATTCATGGCAAACATCTCTAGCCAATAAGAGTATCAATTTTTATATTTTACATTATTTTATGTATGAGTTCTTTTTATTATTGTTTTAATGATGACATGATTTAATATATATGGGTTATTCTTCGTAATGCATTTGCTTGTCTATTTAGTTTTTAATAACATTTGATCACATTATGTAGAAGATATTATAGCCATTATGTCAAAGCATTAATGTCATGGGCAGAATAATGTCAGTTTTTATTAAAATGTTATTAACACACATTTATTTTAATGTCTTTACAGAAAGAAGTCTGGAATATTAATAGCTCTACCTTATCTTTATATTACATGCTGTGTATTGTAGAGTGTTTCAGACATGAATCAGAGAAGTTATTCATCTTGATTTTAAAAATATCTTGTGACTGAAAAAAAATAGTTTAAACTTCCAAATATGTTCTACAT
Source organism: Podiceps cristatus (assembly GCA_000699545.1). Lineage (NCBI taxonomy): Eukaryota > Metazoa > Chordata > Aves > Podicipediformes > Podicipedidae > Podiceps > Podiceps cristatus. The sequence continues at coordinate 32,022 of KL278173.1, read as the reverse complement.
TAATTGGTAGCAACAGTTCAGGGAAATTGAAATGATACTTCAAATTAGGTTTGTGACAACAAAATGGAGTTTAAAGAGTGAATTTTCCTTTCCTTGCATGGAAAGCATCTAATTCTTTGTGCAGACAGGTTGGTCCTAGTAACATTCATCATGCTTGATGTTGATAAATTTATCTCATGTATGGAAAGATTACACATAATTGACAAAATGGATGGGATATGTATGATAACTAACACTGAGTAAGTGATAAAGAATAATTTATTTAGCAGAATTAAAATATTCCTGAACTCTCTTTTTTTTTTTTTTTTTTTTTTTTTTTTTCCCCCAGCTGTGGATAATTTCTTCAGAAAACAGTGTTTAGTACGCTGGTTATTTGGACAGGATGGACTGACAAACAAGCTGCCTCCATTGCTGAGGGTAAGGCCAAAGCATGTGGTGGCAGGATCTAAGCTTTAGGCTAGGAGCTGTGATTTCCATCAGTCCTCTCTCCCAGGAAGGGAGAAGGAAGCCCGGAGCAGTAGGAGAAGGAGAAAGAGCCAGCTTCAGAGCTACCCTGAGTGGTGTATGTCTAAGGAGAGGACTAGCAGTGGAAAGGCATTAGTTTTCTAGGGGACAAGTGCTTGCTCTGTCAAACTGCCTGGTGCATACTTTGCTTTGAGAATAATTCATTTATAAATACTTACCCCGGGGGGGCGGGGAAGTCTCTTAATGGGAAAGCTATGTGATGTTTTTCTTTTCCTTCAGAGTGACCAACACAAGGGAAATGGATTCCTATTTTAAAGTTGAAGAGTTGTGTGTGAAAGGTTCAATTTATATTATTGTCTTCTAATACTGCTTTTTGAAGTTCCCTTGTGAATATTAAGGTTTCGCAATTCATATGTACATTTTACAAATATTCGACTGTGCAATGAAAACATAAAGGAAACACAATTGAAGATAAGGTATTTTAAAATGTATATGAACATTCATGAAACATGCATTTTTTCTCCTATTTAGTATTTTAATCATACATCACTGCTGCTCCTCACAGCTTTCTGCTGATATTTCTCTCCCAAGCAAAGGTAATAGGGAGAGATTCCTCAGTTATTTCAAAGCAAAGTCAAGTGGACTAGTTGAAGTTGCTGATGATGACCTGAGTAAGCCAGCTGACTCAGTTCTTAAACCAAGTGAAACAAAGTGTTCACAGGATCTCATTGGGAAAACTGGCTTCTACCTGGTGGGTAACAAAAACTAGTTGTGAGCTTCAGTTTCCTGAAACATTAAGGCTAGGTAAAAACCACACAGGTAATAATAAAAATAAGCTCAAGAAATCTGAGAGAAGCCTGACAATGCAGGTTTTATAGCACTGCAGCTTGATGTTTAACCACAGTTCAGGATTTCACAGTGTCTTGCGTTGTTGACATGGCTGTTGACAGCTGGTGAGCTATGATGCATCTCAGTAACTGGGAAGGATTTAGGAAATAGGACATTTTAGGTGCTAATTTTAATGCAGATTTTTGAGTACATTTTATTGCCCTTTGGTATGGCAACCCAGGTCTATGTTCTTTATTTATGGGATTGTGTGGGGACAGATTTTTTATCTAGGTATTAGATAACACAAAATTTTGTAATTGATAACCATTTCATGTCAATATGAGTCTATTTACCATAGTTTACTGCACAAAAGACAGCCTCTCCCTTAATATCTTCTCTATAATCCCACTGATCACTCAATTTTATTAGTGGATACGTTTGACTATGCCTTCTATTCGGATCTGACCTGTTGTTAGCCCAGTCTGTTCATACACATGTTGAAACTAATGTATTCAAAGCTTATTTTAAGTACAAGATATTTTTTATTATCTTCAAGTTTACATTTACTCCTGAAAACTATAGTTATTGTAAATGTTAAATGCTTTTCCTGCAACATGTAGGAAGATTGATGGCTTCACTTTCACTTTTCTGCACCAACTGCCATTAAATATATTTCAAATTGCTGTCTGACTGCTGGATAGCTCCAATCAAAGCTTCTACTTAAAGGCAGAATTATCTTCTATCGTGTGATGTTTGTTGTCGTTGTTGTTTTTTCTCCTCCCAATAAAGTAAAGGAGCATGGAGGACTCTTTTGGATATGTACAGCATTTCTGTCAAGTTGCCTGAGATGGTCTACAGAATCAAGAACTCTCTTCCTTGCTTAACTTCAAGTACAAATTAGTACTCTGTATCAAGCAAGGGTGGAGAGTATTTCCATTCCTTCAGCTCCATAGCATATGGCTATGTCATTTTACAGAAGAATGTAGTCTCAGCCTCCTTCCTGGAGAATAATCTTGACTGTGCTTGAATATTTTCATGCTAAACACATCATCTAGTCTTTAATTTGTTGAATAACTGCTCTAACTACAAAAAATAAATTAAGATATCTGTATGTTTTAAAGTAGACAACAGATGGTGTTCCCTGTACCAACTCAGTGGTGTTTGTGTTAATACTGCAAGGACTATTTGCATTAGTACTGCTTTCTAGGGCTTGAGATTGCTCTCCACATGCTACCAGAATCCTGGTGGAATTCAGACACGAAGTGCACCACAAGTTCTTAGCTTGATGTTTCTGCTCATGCCATGTCAAAGATTGTTTATCTCAGCAAAGTATTACTTTACATTGTATAAATTTGCACTAGAGCTTCTCTGTCATGATTGCTTAGCTTTATCCCTCTTCTGTTACTTTATTTAAGAATAATTTTAGCTTCACTACCACTTTTTCTTCCTCTACTCCAATCATTGTGACTTTTCTTCAGGTATCCTCTTTTACACTATTTACTCCTGGCTAAATAAACTCTACCATTCCCAAAACCACAACAGAAATAATTTGAAAACATATTGAATGAATACACTTAATGCTCATGTTGTTTGTGCCTATGTTTCTGTCTTTTCTCTTTTCTCTGTAACTTTACTGCCTGGTGACTCTACATCACACAATGGGCCTGGCTGACTCTTGTCTCTCTATTACTAGAAAAAATAGTAATATCTTTTTCAGCATCTACATTTCTGTTATGCTAATTTCTATGCCCATTCTGTTTAACATTTTCAGACAGTAGCTCAATCAAGTTCCCATTATAGCTTGTTCTGTCCACACTGACGAGACTATGTGATAAGTAGTGAGAGGAGAAAAAGAGAGCCTCATTAAACAAGGAGGATAGCCCAAGAGTCATAAAATTAAATGAGAAAATCTCTGATTGATCTGGGGCTTACAAACTGGCATAACTTTCAGCAGTTCAAACAGTTGGATAAGAAATAGTTACCATCATTTAGGTCTTTTATGGTTGTCCTAAATTGTTGTGGATCCAAATATTTGTCTTTTACTAAGGAACACAGGAACTGTAACAGGCTTTGCTTTCTAAAATATATTTCTTCTCCAGCAATATATTTTTCTGAAAGTTACACTATGGTAGGGCTTACTCTTGTCTGTATTTTCTCTAAGGTTCCCTGAGATTCAATGTCTGCATTTATTTCTGCTTGACAGACTAGGATGAAATCATTCCAATATATTATTTGTTTTCTCCTGAGTGAGCTCCAGTGAATACTTGGCTCAAGCAATGCGATGACAGTAAGGCCTCAGTTAATTCTCCCTTTATGCCTTGTTGGCGGTCACCATAAGCTACTGTAAGTTCAATTTAATGAAAACCCACTGCTGCATCAAGTTCCATGCCTGTCCAAACAGAATTGAAACCTCTTTGGTTCAATGGAAGAGAGTAAGAAATGCTAATATTAAGAACATAATACTATCTGGGGGAGAAAGAATGCATATTTGCTGTACCTTTTTCTGCCCAGAGCGTCATAGTGATTCTTTTCAAATTGCTTTCCTTTAGCATAACCTTTCACTCTTGCCCTTGAAAAATTTAAATTGTTCATTTCCTGAGCTGCAGAGAATGGTTCACTAGAGATTTAAGCATGATCAGACAAGCCCCTTAGAATTTTTCAGGATCACTATTGTTTGCCTGTAAGACTTACAATAAGGGAAAAGTCATGTCTAAGACTGAAAAGCAGAAGGGAAGTCACAGCTACACTGACATTAAGATCCACTATATTAAAGTTTCTTGACTTGTCAGAGTCCCAGTTGGCCTAATGAAGTTAGTCCTGGCTACTGTGAGTTGACATGTAGTAGCTCTTATCATCTTTATGTGAAAGCAGAGACCAAGTGCAGACTTTGAGTAGTACATGTCTTTTGCCATCTGATTTGGGCCCAAGGAGTGAGTACATTGGGCAAGCAGCATAAATAACAGTATCATGGAAGATTAGTTAAAATGAAATTTATTATACAACTGGAATTAGCAAGGCAGAAGGATGCTTCATTTCATCAAGAAAGTGCTGATGCTGCTAAAGGTTATAATTCTTGCTGGTATGTTAACTACCTACTGTATCCCTGTATAAAGAAATAAATCATAGTTATATACATTTTAGAATAGCTGGAAATTAATCTGTGTAAATCTAAGTCTAAACACTGGCTTTCTTATGCTCTGTTATTCTGTCTTGGTCTCTCTTGGTTCCAGTGGAGTTCAATGCAGAAATTATTTGCCAACATAAATCTGTGTAAATAATTAAGGCTGGAGAAAGAATGGCTGAGAGGGAATATTATTTCTAGGGATCATTTTTTCCTTACGCATTCTGACAAGATCTGGAGCTGTAAAAAGGAAGGAACTCATATTGCTTCATTCACACTTTTCTAAATTTTCTCTAGAAATTTTCTCCACTTGATTCATCTTTAAGTAGATAAACAGTTTTAAGTATCTTAATAGCAGTTTCCTAGTCAAAGGGAGACCTGGCAGTGGTCACCTTGGCTGATCAGCAATACTTTTTCGACAGAAGGTTGAAATTACTAGTATACCTTGGAAGTTTGGTTAAGTTCCACACAGTCATCCAGAACTAATATAGCAATTCTAGGGTTATCCAAGTTATTTCTTTGTCTATTAAAAGCAAGCAAACAAACATAATCTTATCCACAAAGTTATGATTTGGTAACATTTCCATAAAATCCAATGTGAAATTTCAAAGGAACAGAATTAATAATAGTTCATTAAAAAAAAAAAAATAAAAAAACAAACCCTGGACAAGTTAAAAGTACGTTCTCATTCTAGTGTTCAAGAAAAGTTAGCTGGGAAAATGCTGTGGCTGTTTAAAATGCAGATTGCTGTTCTAATAAAGGATAACAGCTCGTTCCAAATAGTCACCGTCTATCATAGAAGTTCATCTTTATGGACTTATTCGCTGCAGTGTATGGCTCTGGTATACACTTTAGTAAGCAAATTTAAACAAAATAGACAGTATATTTATAACCTTCGTAGGTCACTGATCATTGATATGATGTGCTGTTATGTCTCTCAGATGTTTCTGCTATTGCATGACTGGTCTCTTAAGAGATTATTTCAGCGTCCAACATTCACAGTGAAATCACCCACTAAGTAACCCTGTGAAAATTCTGCTGCAACGTACTGTGTGCACAAACCTGGATTTCAAAGATTTCAAAGTAATCTGTTTGCTTTTATATTCTTTATTCATTTAGGACTGAAGCACTCAAATTCTTAATAGAAAAATAAATGAAATAAACATTGAAACCAAGATCCACTAAAAAGAAAGTGTTTGCAGTGCCTTTTTATCCTGCTAGAATTTCAAATGAAGAAGCAAAGGTAGGAAAATACAGAAAAAAGTGCCAGCTGCACGAAGAGTGCATCTGCATTAGCAATTTAATTCGGATCAGCAAAGAGCTTTGGAAATGAAACTGCCAGTTCTTCCCACTTACCCCACTTCATTTGCATCACAGAGTGCTCTCGAGGCACGGATTTCCTTTGGATGAAACTTCACCAAAGTTGCTGCATCAGGGTGGTCTCTAGCTGTTACTGGAAGCCTGTCCTTGAGAATGGTCCAGAGCTACTCCAGCATAACCACCACACATGAGGGGTAAGGAAACATGTGTGGTGTGGATGTCAGGCCCTCAGCACTGAGTCTTCTGCTCTACTAGCCTGCTTCTGTCATACCACAGTAATTGCTAATATAGAAATATCCTGATGTTTTCAATGCTAACTTGTAACTAACAGAGAAATGTTGTCTACTATCAATCTTTGCCTTGACAAGTCATACAAAACTGGATCAGTCTGAAACATGTAATAGCAGATTATTGATGTTTGAACCTTAAAAAAAAAAAAAAAAAAGGCTGAATATTAATCGTTGTGCTTGCAGGTAGAGGTTGCTCAAACTCACCTATTTCTCTTTGACCAGAAATGGCTCTAGGTCGAAGCTGACAGGAATGTTGAAGTTTCTATTCCTTCTAAATTCTTGCTGGAATAAGAAAACCAACAATTCAATCTTTTCCTGCAGTATTCCTGTATATATGCTTTCAGTAAGGATATTGTAAGTCTGCAGATTGCCCTGTTCACCTTTGTTAGAAACAGGAATTTACATTGATGTTGATGTGAGGCAGTCTTTGGGAAATAGATTTCAGATAGTTCATGTGCACCAGATTTTTCTAAACAGATTTTCTAAATAGATTTGAATTTGTATTTTACATTTCGATGAATTTGTGAAGAAGGGAAGAGAGAAGAAAAAGAATGGACATACAGCATTATTTCTTCTCTAATGCATTACAGATTGTTTTCAAGTATATGTATAATAGCATATAAGGAAAAGTTACAGGAAGATGATTTTTGTTTTTACTTTGTTTTTCCTTGAAGCTTTTATTTGTGAAGCATCATAGGATTTGATTGTGAAGTACATATGGGAAATTACTGATTTTTATGATTACTATAAAAAATAAAATGCAAACATAGCTTATTATTTCCTCATTTTTTCCTCTTCAATCTTGAAGCATATTTTATCAATAAAAACTAGTTTGTGTTCTAAAAAATGAAACCTGTGTTTCTGCAATAATTGCTATATGGAATCAGAGAGAAATAAATGTTCAGCTATGTATACCAGAAGACATAGAGGCTTGCACAGTGTTTCTTTTACATCTTTGTCCATATAGCTAAATTATGTAGTTACTATCTACAATAATTTAATATTATTATATCAAGAATGACCAGGTGTCCTGGTTTCAGCTGGGATAGAGTTCATTTTTTTCCTAGTAGCTGGTATAATGCTGTGTTTTGGATTTAGGAGGAGAATAATGCTGAGAACACACTGTTTTGCTTATTGTTAAACAGTGCTTATACTAAGTCAAGAACTTCTCAGCTTCCGATGCTCTGCCAGCGAGGAGGTGCACAAGAAGTTGGAAGGTGACACAGCTGGGACAGCTGACCCAAACTGGCCAAAGGGATATTCTATACCATATGATGTCATGTTTAGTATATAAACTGGGAGGAGTTGGCTGAGGGGGGGAGATGGCTGTCTGGGGAGGGGCTGGACATCAGTCAGCAGGTGGTGAGCAATTGCATTATGCACCACTTTAATGTATATTATTTTATGACTATTATTATTATTATTCTCTCTTCCTTTGCTACCCTATTCAACTGTCTATCTCTCTCTCTCTCTTTATTTTTACTTTTAAAAATTTTTTTTCCTTCCCTGATCCTTTCCCCCATCCCACTGGGAGGGGGACGGAATGAGCGAGCAGCTGTGTGGTGCTTGGTTGCTGACTGGGGTTAAACCATGACACTAAATCAGCCAAAAACATTGATGTCAGCAGTTGTTATAACACAGAGTTATAACATCATTAGTATGACAAGTCTGCTGATAGATTAGCATAATGTAGGATCATATGGAACCAGTCTCACATATTAATCAAAACAGATCCCCTGCCAAGATAAAATGGTTCAAGAGGTCACAGACAATGAAATGCATCCAAAATGATATAAAATAAAAGAAACAAAATTAGGTAAATAGGTATACGTGTGTGTATGTGATAGAGAAAACTATGTGAGGCACAAATATCTGGCTGCTTTGTGACTGGTTCCTTCATCTTCTGTATAGAAACAGTTGTTCTGTGGTTGTTTCAGATAGGTAGCAGAATTCGCTATTAAACTAAAAGCCTTTGACAACACAAAATAAAGTAGGCAGGTTGAGATTTCCTGGGTAAATTTTTAGCTGACACAGAAGCTAGAAAGCTACCTCAAAGTCCTGCTTCTTCAGAAGATGAGATACTTTGCAACGTGAGAGCCAGAGATGAAGGAGGCAGCCAAAATGCTGCTCTAAGCTATGTCTGGAACAAAAGAGTGTCTGCTCTTTCATAGGTGTTTTTGACTGTCCTAGGTTTGCTAATTTCTATGCTAGCATTTTGAGACCACAGAGGGGAAATACCTTTGCAAAACCCTGTCTTTAAGTAAGCTTGTTTTAAATTTACTGTGAATGTACATCTCTTTTATTGAGAGAGAAAAGTTTTTAGGTGGAAGATGAATCAGGTTTTAATAGAGGACCTATTAAATAGAGAATTTAGACTCAATAAAAATAGTTTCTTCTCACTCTTACTTTACCACTATTCTACTCTACTGCATTTTTATTTTCCCTGAATGTTTTTTGCTGCCCTCCTATGCTAAAAATATAAATGATGTTTAAAGAGTCCTCAGTCCTCTATATTGCAGTCACACAAATGCATATATGACTGCCATAAAATGGAAAATGTGCAATTGGATAGTCCACTGAAAAACCTATAATGTGTCACTCAGACCTACTATCTGCCAGGCGAATCTGAGAAGTTCCTTTGAACTGCAGAGGTGCCGCTCAAAATAGAGTATATATCCATGTAAATCTTTGAAGACTGAGATTCAGGGAGTTTTGAGGTAGATAAATACCTCAAAGGTCAAGTTCAAAAACTGAGGGAAAGAAGACAACATTGTTTCATGAACTGAGGAGGAAAATTCAACACCTGTCTTATGAGTGATTTAGATTTCTAAAAGAATCAGGAGAGACAAACAATCCAGCAGCTGCTTTGTAAAGCAGGATAAGAGTGCTTCCCTTACCATTACTTGGAAAGAGAGTTATCAGTGTCAAGGCTGCTCATGGAACTATGACTGCTGTTGTGTAAGGATGAGTTCTGTAAATAAGTACATTAAACAAAGAAAACACCTGACTCAGGTTTCTGCTTCAGATTGTGAAATGATCTAAGGTCACTAACGTGTAGTACATCTTGAGAAAAGAAAAAATTTTCTTGCGTTACCCAGATACTGGAATCTAATAGCTACATAATGGAACATATATTTCAGAATTTAACACTATTTGATCAGTTAGATGTTACAAATATCGATAAACAAATCATATTTAATATGTAAATTAAGAAAATTGGGGTAATGAGAATATTGACTTATTGTACAGTTTTCATAAGAAGTCAGAGTCTTGTTACAGAAGCAGCTTGGTATCAAATGAGTAAAACATGAAAATGATCCATTCAGTGCACCTCATCAGAACACAAAAATGTTTTGATCTAGTTTCCTCAGGAAATTCAGAATTATATCATTGCCATCCAAAATACAGATTGTTGTTACGTGTATTTATATGCACATAAAAATGTGATTTCAGAACTTAGAATGTGTCCTCTCTGGAAATCAGTCTATACAGACAGTAGCTAGGAAAAACCAGAGTAGAGAGAGTGCAGTAAAGAAGGAATATGATGCAGAATTCTTACTGAATTTTCTATTTTTGTGGGGTATTATATTAATTTTCACAATTTACCTGTACATACAATGAAGGCCCCTTTTTAAAGATAAAAGTAATCTGGATCTCAGTTTTAAAAAATTTTTGGAACATTTTTGATCTGTTCACTTAGCCCTATTTCATATAAGACAGATCAAAACTGCAGGAATTGGAGCTTTTCCAGGTTCAAATACAATCTCTGCTTGCATTGTGATAAATTTTAAAACAAGACCTGATTAAATGTCATCTCCCTAATTCTGTATCTCTGTATGTGGGGCAGAAAGATCCAGTCAAGTATCCAGTCACAGACTACCTATGACATAGTCATAGGTGTATCAAGACGTCAGGACATGGCTGTAAATTTGCTGTCTAAACATAGCCTGGATCTTACAATGGACAGCAGTAGGAGAATCAGGAAGTATTTAGATTTCCTCAGACTAAGACAGGAATATCGTTGGATCCCACTGTATTTCTCAATATTGCTCCGAAGTGGAGTTACTTGGTTTTTAATGAAATTACATGTAGAGAATACAGAAAACTAAGGAATTAAGATATTTCTCCAGTATATTTCTAGCACTACATATAGAGTTAGATTCATAATTGAGCTTGGATAATAGAAAATGGGGCTAAAAGATGTCTCTAAAACTCACTTAGTTGATCTCTGTCTCAAAAGATTGTCAGCTACAGTTGATTGCTGATCAACTGTCAAATCTAACCAAATATTCCCTGACATATATGAGACCTAATCTTGAACATGTTCAGTGATGAAGATTCTGATACTTTCTTACGTGATATATATCAGTATTTGAATATCATTAAACTGTTGTTTCCAATACCAAAGCTAAATCTCCCCTGCTGCAATTTATCTAATTACTCTTTGCACTATCCCAAAAAACCACAGGGAAGCAGTTTATTACCTTCCTCTTTGCAGCAACTTTTTACATATTTGAAGGTTGTTAACAAATGTCCTTCCACTTTTCTATCCTCCAGAGTACAGGAACCCAACTGTTTCAGTTTCTTTAATAGGTCATATTTTATAGACCCTCCAATGAGCCATATTTTCTGAAATAATATCTTGAGGACATGGTAAGCCTATTTTTTTAATTGGAAACTCAGAAGACAGAGGGATTAGTTCAATCATCCACTCAAAGGTAATTACCTGATATTAGATGTACATTTTCTACTGTTTGCGGATATAAGCAGGAGTAATCCCAAGCAGACCCCATCTAAGATATTTTCTCCTTTTCACATGAAGTAAGAAGTTACACCACAATGATAAAGATTCCATAACATATTCTCATCTGGCATCTCTTTTGTTCTGTTCTTGTAAGAGTAGGAAAATGAGTAGAACTTTATAGTTACTATAAGAAGTTATACTGCAACAACAACAAGAGAAAAGGGAAACCTTAAACCAGAAGAAAGTTTATTTCAGTTTATTAACATTTGACACATTATCTTGGCACTGGAAGTAATTATATAAGTCAAAGGTGTTGCTTTTTTATTTGAAAACTGTAGAACAATCATCTTTGACTCATTTCTCATTTTCTCTATGCTTTCCTGTTGGTTTGTTTGGTTGTTGTTGTTTGGTTGTTTGGTTTGTTTTTAAAGGGAAGGTGGGTTTGGTAATGACTTATTTTACTACACATATCTGCCAAATATTATTGTTGTATCCCAGGTCTGCATTGAACCTTGCAACTTGAATTTTGCTAGTTCTGTTCTAGATTAAACCAAGGTTTATTCTGACATATGTCAGCCCTCCCCAAGCTACTGAAGGTTTGTCTTGTGTATATTTTGAGGGCTGGCAGAAAGTGAAGCCTTGGAGCAGCTTTGCACTGTCCTTGATAAGGAAGGCAGCAGCTGATGGAGTGGTCATGATGCTTGTTAATGTTCTCATCCTAGCCCAGGAGCCGACCCTGCAGGATATTCTGCATAATTACAGCTGCTGACCCAACTGCTCCCTGACAGGTGGGACAACAGAAACAAGATCAGCGCTATCATTAGTTTTATGTCTGTCCCAGTCAGCAGACAGTTAGTAGAGGGATCTGCGTGGTGTCCCACTGATTCCACCTCCCAAGGTCGTACACAAGCCTGGAATACTTCCAGACTGGTGATTTTTTTTTTTTCTCCTCCTTCTCCTTCTCTCTCCTTCTCTTCATCTCAGGGAGAAGAAAATATGTGATACGCTCCCTAAAAGCCTGGTTCTGACCCTTTCACTCCTGGGATGGAGTAGCAGCTGGAGCAGTACAATCATTAGTTACAGCTCCTGCAAGTGTTGACAGCTGGGGCCATACAGATACTTGTGGCTTCCCAAGGCAGGAGGCTAAATGGCTGAGGTCATTGCATTTCCCCATTTATTTTCTTTCCTTCATTCCTGAGATGAAGGACAAGGAATTACATGGACTCCCTCTCTTACTTCTTTTTGCTGTTTTGTTTTTTTCAGTGCCTCCTCCCTCTGAGCAGAGGGAGGGTGTATATTTATGTTTGCACATCCAGGCTATAGTAGAAGACAAGCAAAGCCCTATCAAAAGAACAGAAGAACAACCAATAAAGAACAGCAAAACTAAATCCTTTACAAAGCTCATTCTCAATTTCCCCAAAGCTTGTTATTGTAACTTCACCAGCTTCAAAAGGAAAGGATAATTGTTTTGCTTGACTAAACTGTGATATTTCTACACTAACTTCCATGATCTTGCTGCAGGCTGACAGGCAACATAAAACAAATGAAACTTGTGTGATAAGTCAATCATCACTGAAATTGGTACTATGCATATAAAGTATGTCTTATTTGCACACTTCTTTTATTTCATGTCCTATAATTTAAAAAAATGTTAGGTATTTTTCTAGCCTCTGTTCAAATCTGGATAGAGAACTTTACAAGTGGGTGTGTAAGTAGGAGACAATAACTTAGAAAAAAGTGTATATATTGAGAAACTCGGTTTTTTAGCAGACACCAAGTATCCTTGAGGAATTAGATATTTGAGGGTAGAGGTATGGTTGTACTGCATTATCTGGAAAGGGTTAGGATTTCTCTCAAACTGCTTCTAGTAATGCTGTGTTCCTTATATAGCCCCTCTTTGGGCCTTGAGGATAAGATATCTTTCATTTAGCTAGTTCTTATCATATATTCAATCTTCCTTATTTTTCCTTTGTGTTTGCATTTTATGTAACTTTCTGAATTCTAATATCTCAAACATATTACACCTAGAAGAAATCAATTTACCACAATATATTCTGTATAAAGGCCTTGCCATAAGAAGACTTTATCAGGAAAAGTCATATGCTTTTTAACATATTCATTAGGGGCTTACTATCTTTTTTTGTAAATATTTGAAAATCTTGATACAACTTTTTTGACACATGCTTTGTTATCTTTTGAAGAACATCAGTTGCTTGGCAAAAAAAAAAAAAAAAGTGAAACAACTTTGTGATTCATAAGTTTCCCTTGAACATTCTGTGGGTTAGAGAAATCTGACCATGGAAACTTCATCTTTGTTCTCAAAATATTTTGTTTCTAACTGAGAAGCAGAAAAAAATGTGTTGTCAGTAACTTCAAAAAAAAAAAAAATAGCAGCCTTCAACTAGAAGGAGTCAACAGTGCAGTTTTATCTTTCAAGTTTATGTTGGTGAGACTGGGTAACATCAGACAACTGATACTTGGCTCTTAGTTCAGGCAGTGACAGGCACTAGTCGCTGCAATTATTGAAAGCTGGTTTCTACTATACTGGTAGCTGTCTTCTTATTTACTGTTCTAAGCACCTTTAGTTTGAAAAAATAACTTTTTATTTCATTCACATGTCATGGAGTAAAGACTGATGAAATATAAAATAAATACTGAATATAATGGTGAATTGAAACATATATCTGACTTCTTGATTCATAAAATCATTTAGTTGTCTATAACATCTCCAAGAATGTGGCAGAATGAAGTAGAGGCCAACAACTAAGCTGTTGATTTTACAGGAAAACAATAACTTTCATGCTTTTCTTGCATCATCCTTTCCTATCATCTCTTACCCCTGCCTGATGAGATTCAAGACAAATTGTAAAGGCCAATATTGATTCCAGAGCTTTTGCCTGTATTTCCCTACTCATGACTAGCACAAAGAGTTTAGTGTCAAAAGGTGCTGGAAATGAAGAAAAATAATTCCTTATTTTTATTATTTATGTTATCATTTATTGTTCCTTTATATAACAGAATAAAGGATTTGCAAAGATACTTTCCATAGAAAAAGCTAGCAAAATACCACAGTTACTCTATTCATGCCAAAAGACAGAGAAAAGGGAACGGTTCTCATGAGATAGAAGAACCCTCCTGACAGCAAAAAGGAAATGGCCAGTGCTGATACCTGAGCACCACTCAAGAGATGATGACTTTGCACCTTGATCCAGCCAGTAAAACAAAAGCCAGAACCGGCTGCTGACAAGCCTTTTACTCAGCCCATGGTAAACCAAAAACTGAACGATATACTGTCAAAAACAAAGAATCTTCAAGCAGATGTGGACATACTGGTTTGACAATGGCAATCTAAATGTTTTCCAAACTGAAGATTGTAAATAGATTTAACAAAAGACCTGGACTCAAGAACCCCTACATTTCAATGTATTTAGAGGTAAATTGCATTCTCTAAAAATAGAACAAAATCATGCATACTACCATTCAAAAATAAGAAGGCTTTTAAGACATCACTTTTCATGTTAGATAAAGGATATTGAAAGACCATAATGGGATTACATTATAATCCACAGGTAAAAGGAGGATTCATGTCAAAGGATTCTAGCTATAGTTTTATTAAGCCTCCATCTTACTTTCAGAGATTAACTAGCAGGACAATATCTGACACCTGATACAGCAACAGAAAGGATTTCTGTGGTTTTCATTTTATATATTTGACAGTAACACTAATGGAAGAGCTCTGAGCTGAGCAGTTTGAAAGGTTTACTCTCTGCAGTCTATGAGTTTGTTTAGAATGTGCTTTCACAAGGAAGTACATATTAAGAGCACATTTTTAAACTACCTGATTTAAGTAGATTCAGGACTCATGAGCAATTTAGGAAAATAATGGCCTTGATGTAAAATATAATTAGGTATGGTTGATATGAAAAGCAGCATTGGAGATATGTCTGAGATAAAGAACTTACACTAAATAAACCTCCTGAATATTTTTTCTGGATAACTTGAGAGAATAAGAGGGGTTTCACCATTTTCCTTTGCCATTAAGCAATCAGAACAACATGTATGAACTGAAAGTCTGTACTCATGAAAGTGAAATAATCAAAATGCTAGATTTCATCAGAATGGAATAAGTTTTGTGCAGAGCTAGAATATACATATGTTGCAAAAAAACCCATTTGAATTAGTAATGAATCATGATGTGATCTTCAGCATGCAACTTTCATTTTACATAAATAACATGAAAGCAAAATGACCTCCTAAGACGTGGTTCTGCTCTCTATACAAAGTGAGTGCTGCTGACTTCATTATTCTCAACATGCATGTGTGTCACTTCCAAAACAACTTGTAGTGTTAATAGCACCCACTTCTTGCTTGTCTTGTATAGAGAGGAAACTGTAATTTAAATTGTATTTTCATTGTTTTTTTATACTGATTCTTCCTATCAGAAGACAAGAGAGGTACCTCTCTGAAACTTTAAATGGGGCTCCAGTCAACAAGTCAAACCTAAAGGTCTATGCTGTCAATACAATATGATTTGAAAATTCAATTTGTTTTTTAATTAGACACTGATAACGTAGGAGTGAAACTACATGAGTCTTTATTACCTTTGTTTCTGGATTCTCAGAAATGTAAAAAAAAAATAATAATGTGGCTTTCTTTTGTACTGATAGAAGTGGAAGGAACCTGAACAGTTACATTGTTACAATGAGGCTGCACACAGGAAAAAAAGCTTTTGTGCTGTATCACACAACTTATAAAGAATCACCAGGTAAAACTATTGGGGAATTATTTCTTAGATGCTTAAAATGAATAGGCAGAAGAATATACAAGAAAGACTATCTGGTTTTATTCTATTTGATATTTTAAAGAAGAAAAAAAACATATTAATGCTGTTAAATTCCTTTATTTGTGTTATGATTTAACCTCAGTTGGCAATTAAGAACCATGCAGCCTCTCGCTCACTCCCTCCCCCCACCGCCAGAGGGATGGGGGAGAGAATTGAAAAAAAGTCTTGTGGGCTGAGATAAAGACAATTTATTAGGACAGCAAAGGAAGAGAGAATATTAACAACAGTAATGATAAGAGTATACAAAACAAGTGATGCGCAATGTGATCGCTCACCACTCGCTGACTGATGCTCAGCCCATCCCCTAGCAGCAACCCCTCTGGCCAACTCTCCCCAGTTTATATACTGAGCATGATGTCTTGTGGTACGGAATATCCCTTTGGCCAGTTTGGGTCATCTGTCCTGTCTCTGCCCCCTCCAGCTTCTTGTGCACCTTCTCGCTGGCAGAGCATGGGAAGCTGAAAAGACCTTGACTTAGTATGAGCACTGCTTATCGACAAGTGAAACATCAGTGTGTTCTCAGCATTATTCTCCTCCTAAATTCAAAAACAGCACTATACCAGCTACGAGGAAGAAAATTAACTCTATCCCAGCTGAAACTGGGACAATTTGATATAACATTTATTCAGTTCTTTTGGACCATGTTTGTGGCATTTTTTGAATTTAAACGTGCCTAATGATTATGCAGGTATGATAAAGACAAACAGTACACTAAAGAAACTATGCAATCTCAACAGAAATGATTATATGTTTTGTGATTTTAGTCTAATATCGGACCTGTTTTAGTCTGATATATAATAAAGTCTAATATGACCGAAAACTACAGCAGTCTTAGACTTGCTTTATATATGATTAGGTTTAGTGAAATACCTTGGGTTTTTGGTATGTTAAAATAAACAAATTGTTTTACGGCTCTGTTCATGCTTCACATTAAACGTTCGAGTAGTCTCAGTGACATCAGGGGATTAAAGCTAAGCATGTGCAACAGATATGCATAACTCAAGCTTTTACTGTGAGATATAATTTGTGATTATTTTATCAGTTATAACTCTCTCAGTTTCTGTTTTCTGTTAACAAATCAGCATTCCGAAGGCTAGAGCTTGATTTATACTACCCGAGATCAATACACAGATGTTTCAGTGCTTCATACAGCTCTTGATACCTGCTTCACAGAGTGTTTGACTACTCGGTAGCTCTGAAATTAAAATGCTTACCCATACCAAATGCTGGAAACCCATAATTACCTTGAACAAAAAGGGTTACTGTTTGAATGCTGAAGTTTTCTTATTCATCAAATGTCTAATATTTCTTCTATCCAAAGAAAAGAAAAAAGTCTTCTCTCTGTAGTTAGCCTCTGAAATCTTCTCACATCTTCCTCCTTCACAACACAAACACAATTTTCCTACATACTTCTACTGCAGAGGAAGGGAGTTACCTGACAGCCTTCCTGACTTTTGTGCAAGATGAAACAGGTGGTGTACAAGTTGTCATACTTCTCTGTCACAGTTCTGGTCTCAAAGGATTGCCACAAGGGGAAAGACAGTAATTTGCTATTCCAGCTTCATTCAACTATTGCCAATGATGCTGAGGCTGCATAAAAGTGAGGGCCTGCTAATATTTCTTTACTAGGAAATGAAGATGACAATAATTTCTACAAGGTAGTAATAAAGTGTTATTCTAACATGTATCACTGAGGGGTTGCTCTGGATCTGTAACCTGGCATAAAATATCATTGCCTGTTATTACTGCTTTCCTAAATCACTCAGTTATCCTTCTGAATCTGCTTAAATGAAGAACACTGTATGAAATGTTATTTATCTGCCCTAAAGCTACTGTGTACCTTCCATGTTAGCTCAAATAAAATGCGGTAAGCCAGTCATTAAAGTTTGTTTTCTGTCTGTTCCTTCACATGTCCATCTCATCAAGGTTCACCCAGTGATCTGTGAGGCAAGCAATTCTGCCTGTCAGCTTTCCTTACACATCCAGGAAAAATGAGCACAACAGAAACTGACTTCAAGCAATATTCACTTCTGATTTGTTACTTTCATCCCAGACTTAGGCTATGCCCCATTACTTCCCATACACTGTTTCAGTGTTTGAATCTGTCAGGGAAAAAAAAATAGTGAGAAGGAGAAATTTTCTAGTAGAGCACTGCAGGTAGGGAACATGTTATATTTATTTTAATTCTGTACCCAAAGAACTAGTAGTTTCCAAAGTGTTTCAAAAATGCTATAAGTGACAATAAAGATAAAAAGCATTTTCCTATAAAAGAAAAAAGATCTAGAAATTAATTGTGAAGTTTGTAAATATCTGAAGTTTAGGAATATCAGAACTTTGCAAGGAGTTTTAAAACCAGTGTATTAAAAAGATTGAAATTTTGATCCAAACAGCTGGGAAAATAATGGTGAATCATCACTAAACATGCTCATGAAGCTGTAACAACATGTACCATACAGATTTGTATAGACTATAAAGGGAATATTATAAATGCAGTATCTTACTGGGATAGCTTAAACTCCCTCAGGCTGTTCCTGCCTGCAGGAGTAATTTCTAAGAGTTGCTCAGTGCCTTTAATGGCAGAAAGAATTTTGTGCCCCCCCCATCCAGGCTGGGTTCAAGGTGGTCAGCCTTAACTTGCTCACTCAGGGGTAGGTAGCAGTAGTACCTTTCTTAACCAGTGGCTAAACCCATCAGATTTATGGTAAATTTAAAGCAGTCTAGAGGAATTATCTTCCTGTTTTCATACATGTCATTAGAAGTCTCTGTAGCTTCCTGTTACTTATGGTAGAATTTCTCCCAGGATTCTTGTGCATATGTCTTCTGAGTTTTAGATGTTACATCTTACTGATGACATGCTATTCATGTCAGCTTCCTTGCTCCTTTCACTAGTTGTGGTAGAAGAATCTTCACTGTTTCCACTCTGATCCAGTAACACTACACACGTATTTGCAAGGAAATAGGGTTCAAGTTTGTATCAGGTGACGTTTTCAGTCTTTCTCCATTTATTTATGAATTTTCACTTTATCTCATATGGCCATCCCATTGGAGCTGATGCACAAAGCCACTTTACTCTGACAGCAAGCAGAAGAAAACCAGATGATTTACTCATTATCCTCTGCACTATTTGTGCTTCCATTACATTCACAGCACCTTATTCTGTTCCATAGGCATAGCCTTCTGCTGCATATTTTGTGGGAGCAGGAGGCAGGAGAAACACTTCTCTGCTCCAAGGACCGGATAAATTAAGGGCTAGCTGTTGGAAGCTGAATATGAAAACAGAGCTGAGAGCAAGTTTTTACTGGGAAAGCTTGAAAAAATTGACACCATTAGGTGGAGGAGAAAGGATAAAAATTCTTGAAGCACCAGAAGTACCTTGGTAAACTGAGTGAAGGAAGCACAAGGAGGCATACTTATACTAGTGAAGAAAAAAAGGTGAGACTGCGCAACAGAGGTCATATAGCGTGGTAAGGATAGATTCTGAAACAAAATGTCTGGATGTGAAGAATAAGAGACATTTGGAAACTTAATAGAAATTAGGAAATTGAAGAACATTTGTCATTGCAAGAATCTCATTTATTCAGGCTTGAACCTCTTGTTCTTCAGCAATTTTTAAAAGACAACTGAAACTTTCTCTCAACACTTTTGTCTTGCAAATTCTGTCTCTGATACAAGATAGCTGATGGAGAACAACAACTTTACCTTTACCAGATATAAATCTAGACATATCCACAAAAATGTACACATTAAATACTGTTATGATGACTCTCGACTCACAAAAAAATCAGCAGCACAGAAATCTGTGGTCTGTGTTTTAAATTAAAAGGCAGCAACCATGTGAAAGGGCACAGGACTTCAAACACTAACAGGGAATCTCATTAAAATGTCGCATACTGCAAACATTTTGGGTTGAAGGAAAAAAAGAAAATACCCAAAATAGAGACGTCTAAGACTACTGCTTTTCAAAAAAGCTCTCTCTATGACATGAATTTACCTCACAACCTAATCAATTAGCCCTTCCTCTAATATCTAACATGTTAAGGAATATTGAAAGAGTTTCAGTCCACCCTTACATAAAAGGAAGTTTCCTTTGACAGAATCTCCCCATTTATTCTTTAAATAAAGTACCAAAAAATCTGATGAATTTTCAGTTAAGGTTTCAGGCATACTAGTAAACTCTTAAAAGTAAAAACATAATATTTCTATTACACGACAGTACCAAGAGACTTAAGATGGTACAACTGAGCCATTTCAGTATGAATTTAATAATCCTATTATAAGACTAATATTTCATCACTTCAAGTCCACAAGAAAGGGACTGAGCTTTTAAAACAGTGCTTATTAGTTCCAGTTTCTTCTTTTATATTTGTAGCTTCGAGTTTACAAGACCTGAAAGGAAGGTGCCAAGCCACAACAGGGATCCAAGCTGTTTTCTTGTACAGTCAGCTGAGACAGACAGCCATTTACTACTCTAACATCTATACAGAGAATATAAAAATTTTGAGTGGGAAATATCTATGGCAGGAAAAGGGTAAAGGGGTAAGACACTCCTACCTGTGACAGGTGTTCAGACTCCCTTTCTGAAGTTTTGGCACCTAACTCAAGGGTTAGACACCCTAATCCTCCTCAGGACCCAGAGCTTGAAGTCCTGAAGAGAGAACTTTAAAGAGCTTCTTGTTTAAATCACTGAGATTATATTGCCTATTTTTTTGCAGTAGAGCTGCATTGACCATGTTCATACTACAGGAAAAGAAAACCTGGTTTCCAGGCTGCTGCAGCCTGGGGGGAAATTAAACTCAGGCTTTAATGTTCCTATTTACCAGGCATCAGGGTTATCTTGTTGAAGTTGGCCTGTATGTAGCAGATGATAAAATATTTATGGGGCCAGAAGTAAGATGAATGGAAAACAACCTAAGTAGCAGCCTCATAACCACAATGCCCAGATGAGAGTGTGCTGGACTGCTTTCCACTCATGGCTCCTTGGAATACATCTTTTTGTTCCAGCTATTGAATAATGGAAAATACATAATAGGGAACAGTCAAAGTGCAGGGACTAACGCTTTAATTCAGGCACTGCCAAGCTAAGGACCATCTGAAAGACATCTTCTGCCTCAGAGAGTTTCCCTTTCATCACAATACATTTGTGGGCCAGGTGTAGGAAGGTTGATAAGTAACCTGTTCTCAGCTATTCTGTTTTTACAGAAATACCATGTGATTGTACAGAACCACAGGAAGACTTGATGATTTTAAATGAATCATGTCTTTTAGAGATCAGAATTATCTCTGAGGTTTCTTTTTACTGAACAACCTTTTCCACATTCAGATTCATTTTTTTTCCTACTCAAAAGTAATTTTTTTCTATAACACGCTATCCATAATTGAATAATTCTGGAAGAACTATGTGATTAAACTCTGACTTTCATCTTTTGAAACAGGTAAACATTTAAGTTTATCATACTTTTATATGTATATACAGATCTGTCTGGAATCACTCAACTAAGACAGCTAAATTTTACTATCCCCACATTTTGCATGAACAAACCATGACAAAATGAAACTCGGTTGCTTGTCTGAGATGATAGAGGAAACTGAGTGGGCAGAATTAGGAATATTTTTTTATTCCTAGCTCAATGTTGTTTCTGAAATATGTAGAAGTGTTCTATGCGTTAAAATACTATATCTGCTGGAAACTTGCCTACAAGTCAATGGCAGATCACAGCGTTAAAAACAGGACTTTCTTACTGGAAAGTCTGGACTAGTAATTGCAAGACTACTTGTGTATCTAGGCTACAGAACTAGGAGAGAAGCTAGATCATAATGCTTTACCTAAGATTTTCTCTTTACACTAGCCAAGATATTCACCTTGTCTGTTTCCCACCCCCCCCCCCCCCCTTTTTTTTTTTTTGTTTTGTGCTTCCAAAGGTGAATAATTTCTCCTTTCAAAAAGTATGCAGAATCTTTGGTTAATCAATTTTCATAGAAGGCTCTGAATAGCTTAGTTGGAGAAAGTACTCTGATTTACAAGACTTTATCCAAATGTTTCTGTACATTGGGAAAAAAAAAAATGATTTGGGCTTAAAAGCTAGTGGCTTGGATTGTTTTCTGGTACCTCTTTTGTCTTTGATAGATCTTGGCCAAATCTAGCAGCTGAAAATGGGGCCCAGAGATAAGTATAACTTCTGACATCATCTCAGACTCTTTCTTAATTATTCAGAGAGAGTAGTTAGTGTTGATTGCTATAAATAATCCTAACTGATCCAATTATATGAGCAGGGAAATCTATATCCAGTGCTTCCTTACATGTTTACAGAAGGCATCAAGTAGCAGAAAAGCTTTCTAATGATCAATAAAGCTCATTTAAACTCACTGATTACATTTATACACTTTCCCATCAAAGAGGTTTAAATTAAATATCTTAAGTTTCTAAATCCATTCAAAAATACTTCTTCTGGCTCAAGAAATGATTAGAAACCCTATTATTGTAATGGTTGGATACATTATGAATGTGAATAAATCATCAAAGTATTGAAGAGGGTGTAGATCAGCATAGTGGACATGCCATTTAATATGAATTTGGAAAGGCTGTACATGTGTTCACATTTTTTTTCAGAGATGATATTTTATGGGTAAATATAGATCCATAGTGTAAAAAAATCTATGTGTATCCAACACCTTTTTAATGCTTTACTGTATTTGTAACCTTAATAATTTTATATATAGCAGACCATACTGATGACAATCTGACACTTACAGCTAATAATATTAGAATTTCTTCATATTGCCCAGTTTCTCAGCATCAAGTACATCAGTCCTTTTCCAACACATTTCACCACACTTTTTCAGAAGTTACTGTGATGAATCAACAATTAGAAAGGAACAGGCAGTAGGTGGCCAGCAACTGACGTAACGTATAGATGCCTGGGAGTTACCACAAATTTTCTCAATCTATCCGTGAGGTCTTGTATAACCACAAGGACTGCAGTATTACTGAAGGAGACTGCTGCTTTGCTACACAATTTCCGTCAATTCTGCAGCTTACATGGAAATAAAATGGGATTTGTAAAGACATCCTTTCAGCTGTTTCTGCAACATCTGTGCTGGAGAAACCTTTTTGTAAGAGGAGATGAGGCTGTCAGAAGCTTTAGGACTGGGGATCCAGATATAACCATTTAGGCAAAAAGTCTTACTGTTGAGTTAAAGTATCTACACGTCCCTGTATTTTTTTAAAATAATGCTTACAGGTGGTTAGTACTGTGTATTTTCTCAAGTAAGGGGATGGAAGAGACCTTAAAGATCACCTAGTTCCAACCCTCCTGCCATGGGCAGGGACACCTACAATTTCAGACAAGCCTGCAATCAGCAACTTTACAGGGCAATTATATTTGTTCTCAAAATTCTAAAGTGAAACTGAACAATTTCAACTTCACCCTTTTTACCTCTTAGAGCATCCCTACCAGACAGCCTGTTCAGCACTGACTTTAGGAAAATACTGGCCTCGGCTTCTGTCCTTAGTCATCCTTGCTCTCTCCTTATGATTGAAAAGACAGAGCCAAAACCAAGCAAGCAGGAGACTGAGCAAAATTTGTAGACTTTCATAGCAAAATAATAATTTCTTAATGAGAAGAAAGAAAATAAGGTGCTCACTTCATTCGCTACATAGTCTTTTTATGGAAATAAGTAATTCCTAACAGTAGTGAAGAACTCATGACCAAGCTGTAATCACATAGAGAGGAAGGAAAGACCAAGAGTTAAGAAAGGAGCTAGAGCTCTTGGAGATTGTAGCCTAAATTTCCTGCTTGACTTTTCACATACAAGTAATTTACCATGGTTGGTATAACTTTTGGTTGCCAAAGATGTCTAAGATGAAAAAGAAACCTTGTTTAAGACTTCCTGCATGGCCATAGGTAAATGTCAAGCTCTCATAAATAGTATCCTGATTTGTTTTTTTCGTTCTGTAGATTTTTGCCTTGTAGATTCAAGAGGTAAAGCTACCAAGACTGTGTAGCACTATTTGTTACTATCAAGCAGTTACATTTTTTTGACAAAGAAGTGGCTGCATTTCAGGAAGAAGAAAACTGTTTTGCGGTCTATATATGAGCATCCCAGGGAGCATTTCAAGGCAGTACACTGGAAATCAATTATATAAGAAGAATTAAGTTGATTCTTGTTGCTTGAGGCCAAGCACAAATGAAGACAAGCTTTTAATTGCTCAAATGTTTTAGAATTATCTTACCCATGACTTTTCAAACCTGTTGCAATTAAAGAAATAAGGAGATGAAATACAGCCTTGTATGTAATTCAGGGACACATGAGTAAGTTATGAACTGTTGGTCATAATGTTAATTTGTGTCAGAAAATGAGATTTGTGTCTTCAACACCGATGATGGGCTCTGGGACCCCCAAAGCCCTGGGCTAGAGATCCATAACTGTGAGAACAATAAATTCCCAACCAACCCCGAACTTGTGCAGGATTTGCTGCTCCAGCTGGATCCCTATAAGTTGATGGGGCTTGATGGGATTCATCTGAGAGTACTTAAAGAACTGGCTGATGTCATAATGAAACCTCTCTCAATGATCTTTCAATGCTCTTGAGAATCTTGAGATGTACCAGTTGACTAGAAGTGGGCAAATGTTGTCCCAGTCTTCAAGAAGGGCAGCAGGGATGACCCTGGTAACTACAGGCCTGTTAGTCTCACTTCAGTGCCTGGCAAGATCACGTAGAAGATTTTAATGGGAGTTATTGGAAAACACCTGAGAGACAACACAGTCATTGGTCCCAGCCAGAACGGGTTCATAAGAGGAAGGTCCTGCTTAACAAACCTAATTTCTTTCTATGACCAGGTCACCCACCTAGTTGATCAAGGGAAGCCAATTGATGTAATATTTCTGGATTCAGTAAAGCCTTCGATACAGCCTCTCTCGGTATCCTCCTGAACAAAATATCCAGCATACAGCAGGACAAACACATAGTGCGATGGGTGAGCAATTGGCTGAAGGGTTGGGCTCAAAGGGTCATAGTAAATGGGGTTACATCAGTCTGGTGACCAGTCGCTAGCAGGGTTCCACGGGGATCCATCTCAGGGCCAGTACTCTTTAATGTCTTCATAAATGACCTGGATGCAGGACTTTGAAGGCTTACTAAGTAAGTTTGCAGATGACACAAAATTGGGGGGAGCGGTTGACACTCTTGAGGGCAGAGAGGCCCTGCAGAGGCATCTAGACAAATTAGAGAGCTGGGCAATCACCAACCACATGAAGTTTAACAAGAGCAAGTGCCGGGTTTTGCACCTGGGACACGGCAACCCTAGATGTACCTACAGATTGGGGAGCAAGAGGCTGGAGAGCAGCCCTGCGGAAAGGGATTTGTGGGTTCTGGTCAACAGCAAGTTGAACATGAGCCAACAGTGTGACCTGGCAGCCAAGAGGGCCAACTGTGTCCTGGGGTGCATCGGGCACTGCATCACTCGTCAGTCAAGGGAGGTGATTGTCCCACTCTGCTCCGCACTGGTGCGGCCCCACCTTGAGTACTGTGTGCAGTTTTGGGTGCCGCAGTATAAAAAGGATATAAAGCTACTGGAGAGTATCCAGAGGAGGGCCACAAAGATGGTGAAGGGTTTAGAGGGGAAGCCGTATGAGGAGCAGCTGAAGTCACTTGGTCCATTCAGCCTAGAGAAGAGGAGACTGAGGGGAGAACTCATCGAGGTCTACAGCTTCCTCACAAAGGGAGGAGGAGGAGCAGATGATGATCTCTTCTCTCTGGCAACCAATGATAGGACCAGGGGAATTACAGAAAGATAAGCCAGGTGACGTTTAGGTTGGATATTAGGAAAAGGTTCTTCACCCAGAGGGTGGTGGAGCCCTGGAACAGGCTCCCCAGGCAAGCAGTCACGGCGTCAAGCCTGACAATATTCAAGAAGCATTTGGACGACAGACTCAGACACGTGGTGTGAATCTTGGGGTTGTCCTATGCAGGGACAAGAGTTGGACTCGATGATTCTTGTGGGTCCCTTCCAACTCAGGACATTCTATGATTCTATATTTTATCCCTTATCATATAGGCTACTCAGTAACATTCAACCTTTATCATGTTATCATCTATAGGTCTTTGAGTCCTTTACAATACTGAATATATATCATCATCAGATGCAGGAAAGCCAAAGCATAAAAAAGTAATGGCCTGATCCAATGTCAATTCAAGTCAATGAGGCAAAATTCCATGTTCTGTCTGTGGGATAATGCTGTCTGTTTTATATTGAGGAAAATAGAAATAGAGATTTAGTGTTAAAAATTAAAAACCAGAAAAGGTGTCTATGTCTTTGTACAACATTCATTTGGCATTGGAACGTATTCTGACTTTAATAATTATTCTGGCAGCTCAAGCATTAGAATTTCTGCTGCACATTCAAATCACCAGTGGCTATGAAGGAAAAAAAATATTTGATCTTCAGCTTAAACATTATCCTTTCTGAACTACATTTCTACCATTGTTTTTCTTATAAATCATCATTCTGAGATTGGCAAGTACCATTTTTTCAATTGTCAAAGGTCTCCACTGAGATTCTTAAAGGGATTCTTATTCTGTGGCAATTCCTTGAAGTGAAACAAATGAAGGTTGAAGAGAAGAGGGTTACATTTAAAAGAAGTATGCAGAGTACAGTGTACAGAAATGTACGCTTTATTTTGCGAATGGAGAAACCTATTTCATTTTCTTTTCCTTATCTATTCTACTTGAACATAAGCATGAGAAACATTTGGAGAAGCTTAGGTTATTGGACTTGTTAATTTTGGGGTGTGTTTTTTTATTTGTTTCATTTTTTGTTCTTTGTTTTGGTTTGGATTTTTTTAATGTAGAGATATATCTGTTCCTTTTGTTGAAAAGAGCAGAGCTAACAGAGCTTACAAAATAGATCAACTTTTCAAGACATCTTTGGAAAAAAATGTAATTTATTTAAATTAAATTCTGAAAACAAAATGCTACTTTGCCTATTTTTATAGGTGACCTGTCATCTCCAATTTTCAAGTTCACTTGTCACGGCTCAGCAAAACACCATAGACTTCAAATCCCTTTAGCAGACACTCCATGGTCTCCTAACCTGGACAAATTGTGTTGTGATCTGATTCCTGACAAGCAAGGCAGGTGCATAGAATTATTGTGAAAATAATTTTATTGCCTTGAATCAAAGTCCTTAAAAGAAGAACCAATACCTACAGCAAAACAAACTTATTCATTCTCTCTTTGTGTTTTAGAAGCCCTTGCAGGACAGTGTGCCCCACCAACTGAAAACAGATGCACAACATTAACTGAATATGTAGTTGAGACTGAATAATCAAAATGCTTTTCTTTAGGATTTTCTATTCTCTGGACATAGTTTGAAATCTTTGTACTTATGCAGGCCAAGTCTTTCAGCTTCCATGGCATGGTAGCATGTCACTTTCTGAGTGTGATGGATTAACTGGATATTATGTTCCACAGTTGGTCTGTATGTCACATGGGAGTATGTTCATAATGTGACAGCATGGTATTGCAGATTGCACTGTGCAGCAAAGACAGAGGAATGGAGAAGAGGAGAATGAGGAACATTTTATTAGAACAAAGAAACAACGGATCAGAGTAGCTCTGAAGACACTCTTGCCTACATCATGGAGCAGGCGGCTTTCTAACTGTAAACAGCAATGGGACAAAGTTGTCCCAATTACTGTGTCACATATTCCAGTGGAAAAGAACTTGGGCACAGGTGTCCTGTCTTTAAGGCATAGGAGTAAGTCAGATGTCAACAAGTATCTATAAGGCGTGGGAAAAGTTCTCAGAAAGGCCTTTTTTATATGCACCAACCTACACTATTCAGCATTCAATGTTACCTTTAAAACATTTCAGGGTATCTATATTGTGGCAAGATATTGAGAAATGTGGCACCTTTCACATCTGTTTATATTGTTGTATATCTATTTTATGTTTTCTACAGTATTTGCCATTGGAGACTACCTGAAATACTTCAGTGACTATTCTAACCTTGTTTTTGACATTGATTCAGATGTTGATTGACTACTTGCAATTATGGAGGAAGTATAGTACAAGAAGTGATTCAGCTCCTGAGGTAGGACTGAGTTTTGTCCTCTCAAATGAATTCTAAATTAATCTCTTGTCACACACCAAGAAATAATTTCAAACAACAGACCTCTCAGATACAGCTATTGAATTTCTGTCAAAACCTATTAAACCATCTACTCAAAGATCTCACTGCAGAAATTTTAGGGAATTTATTTCTTGGGCAAGAGAAGGAATTGAAAATTCCACTGAGGAAGTGTCTACGGTGGTTATAGATTTTGTGTTAGGGCACATTAATTCAATACGGAATTAAAATGTATGGTTAAAATTTAGCATGTTTTTCTCCTCTTCTTGGACTTGAAAACCAGTATGTTATTTTAGTATGGGAGGCTACTGCAGGTTTATGTTTTTATTTTCTCTTTCATATTTATATAAAGGAGAATTTATTTCTTATTTGTGGAAGTTTAGCGTCTTGCCCGTCCCCCAGATATCTGATGTTTTTAATAATTACATAAGCCACTGATTTTTTATTAGAAAGCAAACTTTAAAGCTTCTACATTTTCAACATAGCAGAACTATCATGACTGTTGCATTTTAAGAAGTTCATAAGAATAAGAATATGTACATAGTAATGAATAAAATTATAGAAAAAAATAAAATTAAATAATTAAAATGTATCATATTTTTTTAAGAAATTTGGATTCTCAGCAGACAACTACAAAACACTTATTAAAGGAGGTGAAGGCATCTTGAGTTTGTACTCTTGACTTTGGTGAATGCTTTTTTCATAGATGTCTCTATAGGTGCACACAAATATTGGTGTGTGTGTATACATACATATATAAAACAAGAGATTAAGACAGAAATAACTAATTTACTAACATAACAGAATGATTTAACCCTCAAAGAACATCTCTAAATTGAGCAAAGTTAGCTTATTGTACAGTTAGCCCTTGTGTGATTTCTCTGGAAGTATTTATAATAAATTCAACAGTATTACTCTAAAAATTGTGAGGCATCACAGATGTGATTTTTGTCCTTACTGTCCATCTGCTGGTTACCTCTTTTCCCACACCTAATATAGGTTATAGTTAATCTTTTCTTTTTTCCCCGTAGTGACTCACAGTTTTCTAATTTTGT
>KL278171.1:24541-48090 GCA_000699545.1 Podiceps cristatus | reverse complement strand
CACTGTTCCAGACTGCTTCAAAACATGTTTAAGAGCTGTTTATAGCCATTCATTAACCTTTTAATTTGCATTGTATATAGTACCATGAGTTTGTCTGAGGTTTAATACATAGACCTATTTTTTTATAAGCTGTACTAATGGCATTTTCATTAAAAATAAAATAGAAAAGAGAAAATAAAGTTCATGTAATTAAAGAAATAGTATTCATACATCTTACAGACATGAGAGGCTTACTAAAGAACTTCTAACTGTCCTTTGGTCCAAATCCCTGCTTATGTTACTTTATTTTGCTTACTAGATATTGCTTTTCAGCTGCCTTAGTGATGGACAGTAATGCAAATTACCAAATGATATTAATTTTTTTATTTTTTATAGTTCACCAGAAGTTAGCATGCTAACCCTGAGCTTTGCTTTGGCCAGATTTTACCTACTGATCTTTTCTGCATACAAAATAAAATTTAGAGAAATAATATATTTTCTACATTCACCGTATTATAAATATGCCACGCAGATATCTCTGCTAAAGCTGAATCCAGCATTATAATTCTTGCAAAGACCAGTTAAGCCAATAATTTATTTTTATACTTCCGTAACTTTATACTCCTATAACTTGTATAATAGAGGAAAAAAAAAAAAAAAAAAAGAGTGGAAACAATAGATTTGAAATTAGTATCCAAGAGCTATTCAAGAGAAGAAAACACTTTCTGTTATACACTTCTTTTGAACAAATAGCCATTATGTATTTTATTACACTTGCTGCTCGTAATAAATATGAGACAGCATTCCTGGCATTAAAGAACTATTGCACACCTAATGTATGAGTTATAAATGCAGTAAGTTTCAAGAACATTAATGTTAACTTGAAAAATCAAGAGAATATTATTTCTAAATGGGCTGCACATGATTATGGGGCTATGACATATTAAATGACAAGGAATCAACTCACGGAATAACTAAGTTGAACACCCACACAATTATGTCTTGGTCTAAAGAGTGATCACTATAGACATCACATGATGAAGGACTGTAAGCACTGCTGGTAAGGATAAACTGATAATAGCAGAATATAAAATCATGGCTTAAAACAAAAAGTGAACTGAATTCAACCAGGAAAGTGTTATAAATAGGGTTTTAAAAACTAGGCATAGAAACTTACAGCAAGGAAAACACAAGGCTACAATGTTAGATTAAGGAAGCATAGACATAACTCTGAAAACAGGGATAAATGTGCTGTCATATTACTAAAATTTCTTGTAAAAAAGTTCAGTGTAAGTACTGAAGAAAAGCAGATATAGTTTGATAAAGTATGATATAACTTCCCATCGAAGAAATAAGTACAGACACCTTTTATTTCTTGTATATAGACAGAATGAGTCTCAAACACTACAGCTGCATACATCCTGGTAATGGTTCTGATGTATCAGAAAGACATATTAGACTACCTTAATATATTGTATTCTGAAACAGAAGGTGCATTAAAATAACAACATAGGTGCAGTAATTCCATACCTGATGAGTTCTGTACTATGTATATTGGATACCTTTTATTAAGCAAAAGTATTTTCCACTTCAAGCATATAAATGGGTAATAACACTATCATTCCAAAATTACCAAAAAGTGTTACAGGAGACTTCAATTTTGTTAATATAATGGAAGTCACTAACAAAAATATGTTCACAAAAATCAAGATGTGAGCTACTGGGATACTTACGACACTGCTGCTACACCACTTGACTTTACAGATGTCATGTACCTTTAAAAAGCGTTACAGAATAGACTACTGAACCCCCTGAATCTTCTTAGAGTTCATCTCATCAATAATACAGACAAAGCTGAAGAACAGGAATATTCACCTTTGTGTGGAATCAGGTAAATCACTGTCTGTGTGTAAAAGTATTCTATAAATAAATAGACTGCAAAGGTTATTTGCAGATGTGCTTTAGATGTAGAGCCATTGTTTAACCACGCAGAAGCTCCATGTCATGGAACTGGAAATCTGTCCTGATCAGTTTGGTCATGTGTTATTTTTGACCCCGTGTAAAGTACTGATCACAAATAGTCATTTACATTGCTATTGGTAGATCTGATTATGTGTCTGGGCCAGTTCTTTCTTGAATCCACAGGAACAATACTAAGAAAGACTTGCATCTAGAGGAATTAACATCAAAGCACCCGAAGATGCAATAACTTTTATTCAAATTGTGCATACATCACATGATAACCCGGTTAAAAAGATTCAAGCAAATGACAGTCTGAATAGCCTGGTAGCCAGAAAAATTAATCTACCTATCACTATTTTCATTTACCTGTTACATGAAGTATAGATGATAAAGTGAAAAAGTGAAGCTGAATACTGTTATCTTTCTTAGAAGTTCAGATGATGTAGAAGTAGTGATAAAGGTTACAAGTTGATTCAGGAGAGCAACTATAGCTGCTTGCTTTCTGTTTCTGATTCAAGACTTCCTGACAAGATGGCCTAACAATCTCAAACATGTTACGCCATTTCTGCTAGAACACTGAGACTACAGCACAAGTTTTCCCAACAAAGTAGCTGGAGATATTTATAGATTTACTATTCCAAGTGATATGCCAGCAAATATAATACACCTGGGCCACAACAAATCAACAAACTCTCAGAACAAAACAGCAATTATGCAGCGATTGCCTTCATTGTCAGATCTGGATGTTCAACCTGAAGCTGATAAAAATTGTTGTGTACTTTCCAGTCTCGTGGAAGACCTAGTGACTGCACTGCCTTTACAATCTGCTCCTCTACCATATCTGTAGTTTGGGAAAGATTTTAACTAGCATTGAAGGTCAATTTGATTATGCAATTTGTGATTATTGCCTTGCCATAAATGGCCAGAAGTAGTATTTCTGTCACTACCTCGTCTGCTACCCTATAGTTCCACTCTTTGAAGCATTGTTTTCAAAAGAGCCCATTATTAGATTGCTAACAATGACTCAGAGGCCACCTCCTTAGAACTGCAAAATTTTCTGAAAAAGAGTTATTCCAGCAGACTGTCACTACACCACTCTGAAGCTAATGCAGAAACTGAAAAGCTCCCAGAAATTTGAAAGAAAGCTTACAAAACAAAATTCAGAGGGAAGAGCTTGAAAGATATTCACTACAAATTTTCTTCAGTGTTCTATATTGTCAGAGGCTTCTTGTTAAATTACACCTAGGAATTTCTTTTACCACTAGGAAAAATCATTAAGTTAAGAAATATTCCTAAACTAGCAGAGATTATTTTAAAAATGTACTAAATGATTAATAAAGGTGAATAATATTTCTTTCTAACCTTCAAATTCAGTTACAATGGAGTTAGGCTGCTGAAAGGCAGCATATCTATCTTAGGTAAAGCAGCAAAAGAATGCTAATACTAAGCTAAAATTACAGGTGTGCATGTCAGAATAAAATTTTTATGCAGTTACCCACAGCACAATGTAAAATAAAAAGTCAAATGTTACCATAAAGTAATACAAAGGCTGTAACTCATGTTTTAGGATGGGCTTCCGTGATGTTCCCTAACTGCTACAAGATGTAAAGGACATTTCAAAATTCTTTTTTTTTTTTTTTTTTTTTTTTTTAAAAAAAAAAGTTACATGATTTCACCTGCAGTGATTAATAACCAGCGTCAGTATGCTTCATTTTTGTCTTCTGTAAGACACGCATCAGAAAATGATTTGCTTCCCCCATGAGTTAGCACTTTCAGAATGATGAAAATTTTGGCTTTACATCTCTCTTCTAGGAAGAAATTAAATCCTCTCTTAGCTATCACTTTGATGTACATACTCTAGAGAGAATTGTTTAAGAATATAACTTGGGGACAACTGCTATTTTCCAGTGCAGCAGAATAAACTACTCACAGTTTTGACATGGAAAAATCTCAGGAAGAAAACAGTACAAGACAGACACTCTACACAAACAATAAGCGATGCAGTCATTGGGTCTGGCTAGGATGGAGCCAACGTTCCCCACAGCAGCCTCACAGTGCTGTGCTTTATCTTTGTAGCTAGAATGGTGTTGATAATGCACCAGTGTTTCGGCTACTGGTGAGCAGTGCTGGCACAGCATCAGGCTGTCTCTCCAACCCCTCCTGCCCCCTAAATGCCACTAGGCTGGAGGTGGGCCAGAGGCTGGGAGAGGACATAGCCTGGACAGCTGACCCAAACTGACCAAAGGGATATTCCATGCCATAGAATGTCATCCTTAGCAATAAAAGCTAAGAGAAAGGAGGAGGAGGAAGGGCATTCATTATTAAGACGTTTCTCTTCTGAAGCCACCACTACGTGTATTGAAGCCCTACTTCCCAGGAAGTGGCTGGACATTGCCTGCTGATGGGAAGTAGAGAATAAATCTTTTGGTTTTCTTTGCTTCTGTGTGTGGTCTTTGCTTTTCTTTATTAAACTGCCTCTATCTCGAGCCACAAATTTTTCATCTTATTTTCTCCCCATCCTGCTGAGGAGTGGAATGATAGAGTGGCTTGGTGGGCACCTGGCATCCAGACAATGTTAACCCACCACATCAAGGAAAATGAAGAAAGAGAGTTGGCTGAGTAGAGTAAAACAAACAAGCAAGAAAAACATTGAGTGAAAAATATGATTTGTCCAGTGGGTAAACTAGGTGGCTGCCTCATGCAGTAATGCCGGAGAAACATCATTGGTAATGCTGTGAAGTATTACTGATGAATTTTACATCATTTCTGACTGACTATCTGTATCGTCAGTCAGAAATGATGTAATAAGTCATAAAAGATACAATAGCTCCAAGGCTAGGTAAATATTTTGCTTGTCATCTTATGCACATTCTGAACAACTCTGTATGACATATGAATTGTGATTTGACAATAAATTGAAATTTGATTTTAAAGAAGTTTATTAAAAGTCCTTAAGTAATCAAACTTTCACATAAAGGTTCTTGGACTTAAAATATTCCTGGGCTTCAATGTAATTCTAGACACTAATTATAGGGTTTCACCTGAAAACCGCAGGTAAAACATTTGTCTATGATTAACATATTTAAGGGCCAGTGTTCCCAACCTTATTCAGTATTTCACCCTGGTTACCCTGCTTAAGTATGATGAAGCATATACTGTTAATAAATTTATTATGATGTTTTGTGAATACAGAATACAAACAAGCCTATTCTTCAGAAAATGGTAAAGCAGCAAGAAATAAGTGTGCATGGGACCAGACTAAGCAGTTATTAACAAAGGATGTCTCCTTTCAGTGTCAGAGCTGTATTTTTACCCTAGACTCAAGCCCGGAGCCTTGCTCCAGCAAGGTTCAGGACAGAGACACTTGATACATCTCATCACTGTTTTTTTTATATGAGTTAGGGTACAAGTAAGCATGTACTATGGACAGAAAGCACCAATTTTAGCTGAGAAGCTGGAAAAGAACCCTGAAAAGAAACAGGACTAGGTAGGCCATATTCAGTTAGAATACACCCTTTATTGCATGTGAACATTGTGAATTAGTCTAACTCAACAGAAATAATTTAAATGACACTATACTTTTGGAAGTTACTCAATAATATAGTAAGGTCTTTTAAAACTGCATCCAATCATTGGAATAAGAGTTTTACTAAACAAATTAGCTATTCTATATTCTTAGATGACACTGGATTTTATAAAGAAATTACTAAGGAAACCAGCATTCCTATCACTGTATTTAAAAAAGACCAATTTTTCAATTAAATATATATACCCTATTCTTATTTAAACACAGGGCCTCTGACTCAAAATTCAAAAACAGGAGCTAAAAAAAAAAAAAAAAAAAAGTAAACCGTGCAGCTGATCAGGTAAACACCTGTAAACATCATTACCGTGCCATGTTTTTGTTTGCTATTTGTAAATTTTTTTTACCGTGAAGTGGGAGGGCAGGTCTTTGCAGTGAGCATTGCTGAACTGTATCCATATGTGTCAATTTCACATGAGAAAATAAAACCATAAAGTCATTTGTGAATTACTTTATCAAAGTGTCCTTTTTAATGTTCATCAGGGCATTGAGAGAAGGGGTTAAAGGAATCTTAGTAAAATGCCGCTCAATGATTATTTAGGCTGCTGTATGGATAGTGCTGAGAGTTTTTTGCAAACTAGCTGAAGTAAGAAGTTTTGTGAAGGACAGTCCCTGATAAGGACCAGGAATCTGCCTTCAGAACCAGCTAGAACCAACCTTGTGGCTTGAGTAAGAGCCAAGAGGTAACTGGGCCTGCGTGGACATGAAAGGTTACTAATGGTGATGAAGAGGAGCCATCAGCCTTCATCCCCATGACCCCTGACAACCACCACAAGGAGGAACTGTGCAAGTGAAATCTGGAAGAAATTGCAAAATCGACTTCCGGGAACTGATTTTAATATGAAGTGGGGAAAGTTATGCATATGTATAGGTGTTATCAGGAAACATCATGAATATGTAAATATCTTGCTGCATATAACTAAGGCAAATTGCGGCGTTAGGCACGCACGACTTTGGTAGGACTACCCACCATGCTGCCCGGAGCTGAATAAACATATCTAATTCACAGTCTTACGGGTTGTGGAGTCTGCGTTCTGCACATCAGGCGTAGTATCCAAAGAACAGTAGGAATCAGTGGTCCTGAGATTCCACAGGCCAAATCTTTTAACTATACTAATGCAAACCGATAATCAAATTGGTGACACAGTACTTAGTAAAAGAAATATGTGGAAATGAGACAGAAATATTTGATATTTGCCTTTTCCTCTATCTCGTATATCAGCCCATCTTCTTCATGTCATCTGTTATATTGTAGGTTATTTCTCCCTTCCATAGCACCATGTGTGTTGAACAGATTGCTTCCTTGATACTTAGATATGGGGAAGGAGCATATTTTGTTCTTGTTATGTAAAAGGGTGTAATTGGAATACAAAAATGTCTAGATGTTCATGTAATTCTTCTCACACCTTTCCTTCAGATGTCCCTGCTCACCACAAGGACATGGACATTATTGCCTCTCAAATCTCCTACTTCTAACTATCACTCAGAATAAACTATTACTTTGTTTTCACCTGTTTGTTTTTGCTCTTTTATTTGTCTTTCTCTTGTTCACTGATTTGTAGGCAGATAAAACATTTCCCATACTTTATTTCTTTTGCTAGCCATCCCTTTTTCTGACTGTTACTTGCCCTTCTTTCAGCCCTGCAAAATAATGGGGAGAATAAACAGTTTAGGACTACTAAAAAACCCCAGACTGGTTCAACAGCTAAAAGAATTTGCAGTATGCCCTGTGGTACTACAATTCTGTATTATTCATTTGCAGCAATTTAAATTAAGTGGGGTTTTATCCCATGGAAAACAAAGGAACTAAGATTATTCCAGCTATTATCAGTCTAATGCAAAAGAAATAATGGATTCAGTTAGAACTGGACACTGAAAATACCATCAGTTTACAACTCTTCTGATCTCTTTATAACCTCATTTAGCCAGAGCTTGTCATTCCCTCCTTTTTGTCAAAGGTGCAATAAGCAGCTAAAGCTAGTTTCCCCCAAAGTTGCAGAAGTACATCAATTTTAGAAGCAGATTAAAAAAAAAAAAAAAAAAAGAAAATTGGATGGCTTATTATTATTTAAGTAAAAAAAAATGCAGAAATGCCCACATATATAAGAATTTAAGAAGAAAATTAACACGTTATTAAACCAAACATCCAACCAAACCAAATAGAGAGAGCATCCTGAAACAGATGGATAGGACTCTGTTAACACTTGGTTTCATGATTCTGACTTATTTTTTAATTGCAAGTTTACTACAGCAGAAAGAGGAGGCAAAATTAAACATAAAACTGTATTAAAATAGCACTTTTAAAAGCAATTGTTCTCGCTTTCAAAACTTTATTGGCTTCATAAAACAACATAGCTATTAAAAGATAAAGGCATCATCTTGTGAAATATTAACACCATTTTTAAAACATGACCTTTTTATATTGTTTTGTCTAATGCTTATATCCTTTGATGTTACCAAAATAAGGTTACTCATAATTTTTTCATTGTGATATTCCAATGATTCTTTTTTTTACACTTACATCATATCTACCTGAACTGTATTATCAAAATCACAGTAGCCTTACAAGTATCTTATCAGAACCCCAAGTGACAGAGCAGTCCAACTCATAAATGTCTTATCAATGCATTCTCATAACCAATGTAAAAAATAGCTTATGCTATTCCGAAAGATTAACATGTTATGTTAGAGCGTCATATCTACTGCTCTAATTATGACTTAACAACAAAAAAATAAAATTACCACAGGCATTATTTTTTACATTTTTCTGCTGCAATTATGCCTCATGTCCAAAAAATAAATTATGCTATTTCACAATTTAAAAAAAAAAAAATAAAAATTCACTGAAACATAAAGAACTAAATAAAAGTGAAATAAAGTTCAGTTCCTGATTACTTTATATGATTAATATAATTTTTTCCATCACTTTGTCTGAGTTTTGTGACACCTATTGAAAACTCATCAGCCACGACAAGTCATCAGTGAAACAGTTCCTGTTCCCACTTAACTAGTAAAAGACAATGAAAGGCAACTTTTCCAGTTACTAAGGGAAATAAATGGTCAACACTTCCTTAGAACATACTCCTAAAAATTCACTGAAATATAATCAAATCTCACTAATTTCTTTAAGGAAAAACAAACAAACAAACAAATGTAATTGTTACTCTTTCTTATGGGAAAAATAACTAAAAAAGTAACCACCATCCAGAAATCTCCTGGTATACAAATCTGAGATCTACCAAATTGCTCAGAGATCTGGATTATTTTATCATAGATATTACTGTACTTAAAATTTCTTCCAACAAAAAGCCTGGCAGAAGAGTATGGTTCTGTAAAATAAGCAGTAAGACGAAACTTTCTGGATATAAATGCCATTAATGTGCTTAGGGATATGAAACAACTCATGTGATGTTGTGTTTACAGTGTCCTGGGGAGAACAGGATTTAACGCACATTTTCTGTTAAATATTAGGAAGGGAAAGGCTTTTAACCTATCGAGAATGAGCATTTTTAGTGGTAAGGCAGCTAACAGCCCAGGACAACTACTTTATAAATAATAATTTTTAAGTAGAAAGAGGTGTTAAATGATTATGCTACCCCTGAAGTGTAGGTAAGCAAATAAAGATTAAAAATAACACTGAACAATATTTCCTTAAGCTTGCGCGTTGCAGTAGTATATCACTACATAATAAAATCCATATTCTTAACCAGTGACAGGCCATCAGCCTGATGTAAACCCATTTGCTATAACTCTTGGAGCCTTACTCATCAGCCAATTGTTCACCCAACATATTATCGACTTGTCCAGCTGTATGCTGGACATTTTGTCCAGAAGGATACTGTGAGAGATAGTACCAAAATCTTTGCTAAAATCAAAATACACCACATCTACTGGCTTCCCTTGGTCAACTAAATGACTGTCGTGGTTTAACCCCAAACGGTAACCAGACCACGCAGTCGCTCGCTCAGTCCTCCCCTACCTGGTGGGGTGAAGAGGAGAAACTGAGAGAGAGAGAGAGAGAGAGAGAGAGAGAGAGCGCGCTCATGGGTTGAGATAAAAACACTCTACCAAGACAGCAAAGGAAAAGATAAAAGTATATTGTAAAAGGATAATATAATATACAAAATGAACAATGCACAATTTCTCCCCACCCAAGGACGGATACAGCCCGTCCTGAGCAGCAGGCAGGTAGCAGGGATATTCCTCCGCAGCTCTCCCAGAACAGCAAGTTCCAGAGAGAGAGCAAGGGAACAGACAGATGAACGAACACGCCCAAACAAAATAAAACAAGAATAAGATATCAAGAAGGGAACACGAACAGAAAGCAAACCAAACAAGGAACCCGGAAAAAAAGGGAGAGAGCAATGGCTGAGCCTCACTTATGCAGGTCTATGCTATGGAAAACTCTCTTTGGCCAGTTCAGATCAACTATTCTGGCCGTGCCCCTCACAAGTGTTTGAACCTGCACATCAGCAAAACCTGGGCAACTGCAAAACGTCCTTGGTCATTCGGCAGCAATGAACAACAGCAGTGTGCTATCATCATGTTTCAAATACTAAATCCAAAACACAGGAGCTGATGAAGACAAAACTAGCTCCGTCCTGGCTGAAACCAGGACAGTGAACCTGTCAAAAAAATTAAATTAAGTTGGTTAAGCATGACTTTTCCTTCATGAACTCATGCTGGCTATGACCAATGACTGCATTGTCTCTCAAGTATTTTTCAGTAACTCCCAGACTAACCTTCTCCATAATTTTACCAGGCTCTGAAGTGAGACTAACAGGCCTGTAATTACCAGGGTCTTCATTCTTACTCTTATTGAAAATTGTGACAATAATTGCCAGCTTCCAGTCGACTGGGACCTCTCCAGACTCCCAGGACTGTTGAAAATAATGGAGAGAGCTCTCACAGTAACATTGGCCTACTCTTTCAGTACCCTGAGATGAATCCCATTGGGCCCCATAGACTTATACACATGCAGCTAGAGTAGCAAGTCTCAAACAAGTTCAGAATCGACTGGGAGTTTATCATCCCCCTACTCACAGTCTTCCAATACAGGACTCTGGGGGCCCCAGGGCCTGTCATTGATGTTAAAGATGGAGGCAAA
The DNA here is from genome assembly GCA_000699545.1 of Podiceps cristatus. Taxonomy (NCBI): domain Eukaryota; kingdom Metazoa; phylum Chordata; class Aves; order Podicipediformes; family Podicipedidae; genus Podiceps; species Podiceps cristatus. Next base: position 37,459 of record KL278171.1, on the reverse strand, counting down.
GACAGCACTAAATGTCTTTGCTTTGTCTATGTCCCTATTTCGGCGGTGACCAACCACATGAAGTAACGGTCTAATGTTATCTCTGATCCTTCTTGTTTAACCCTGAGATGGTATAATAGCAGCAGTGAAATTTATATGGGCTTTTCTTCATCTGAAGAGGTGAATTTATTAACTTCAACCACAGACATCTTAGGGAAGAGACAGATTTTAATGACAATATGCTGTCTAATATGCTGAATAAGTTTTTCTTCATAGTGGCTTTTTGTTTCCTTGACAAAATTGATTGGATTTTAAATGCATTTTTCCCCTCTTCTATTTCCCCCCTAAGCTGACGTGTCAAATCAACATGCTGTTAAGTGTATGGAAATAAGGTTAGGATAATGTGTTACTTCTTTGTTATGTAGCTATAAGCTCAGTCTGAGAAATAAGTGTACAGGTAAAATGCCACATACCTGCAATACACATAAATGCAGAAAGCAGAATTACAGGAAAAAATGTTGATGGAGTAATTTAATTAATAGCAGTTGCTCAAACACTGTTTTTATGGGTGAACTTGGTTTTATTTATGTCAGTTACTCTAGTTCAAAAAGTTGGACTATGTTTATAAACCAGATTTAGCTGTCAATTTTTAAGATACTCTCAAGATAAAAGAGAAAGTAACGTGTAAAATGTCATCTGAGCTACCTGAAGACAAGAGCATACTGCTGCAGTTAAAAATGTGATGAGAAGAATCTAAGAAGTTGCAGTTGTGATGTGTTATATATGGTAGCCTCATTAGACAGATGATAACAATTAATGTATATGCCTGGAGAGAATGAAAAAACACAATTTAAGCATCTGGCCACTTTCCCTGTGAATTTCATTTCTGGAGTGTCTAGGTTGAGATCCTGGTACATGACAAGTAAAAAGAGTGAGCAATGAGAAATATCAGGAAAGTTAATGACAGATACAATGCATCAGATCAATAATCACCTAAAACCATAGCCTGGTTAGCAGCAATAAAGCTTGAGTTGTGTGTCATGAAGCAAGAAGTTCCAACAGTAGTTTTGCCACTAATTCCTGAATAGGTTCTGATTTATCTTTATCCTGTTTTCTCCATATATAACACTAGGATGATAATGATTTTATTTTTTTTTTTTTTTTTTTATCTTGAAGCAGAGAAGAAAGCATTACAATCTTTGTTATTAGAAAATAAGATCATATATTTGTTAAAACTGAGATAGAATCATTGTCTATTTATTGCAGGCTTTAGTGTGCAGTAAGTAATGCAAAGGCCAACACTTGACTGATGAGGTTAAAAATATTAAACAGCTGCTACATTTCCCAGGCATCATTCATCCAATGCAATGAACGAGCCAGGGAGCCTAAGGGAATACTGGGTGACTGTGTAATTAAAGACTGTATGATAATGAACGTGCGCACAGCAGCTGAATTATGCTTTCATGGGTAACTTTCATTCTGACACTTCCTAATTTTTGAACAATTGACTTAGCAAAAAGACTCCCCTCCAAAAAATCCCATCCACAGTTCTTGAATTCAATCCACTGCATACCTAGCTTAAGCAAAAGGCAAAAATACAACATATTTTTTAGATAAACTTTTCACCTCCATCATACTATGTTTAATTAGTAGTTTTTGAAAATGAACTACTGCAGCACAGACTGAACCATAGATCTAACCTTAAACAGCTTTTGGAGAAATCCTAATTCCAGCACAGTGGAAACGGACCACTGGGACCTGTGCTAGTGCTTCTCTCAAACACCATCCATCCAGGTGCCAAAATAAGACACAGGTCTTGGGAGACTACACAGGTTTCTGACTCATGCTTTCCTTTCTACAAAAACAACTCTGACTTCTAAAATATTACTGGATATATGATTTAGTTCTTCACTAAAATGAAGAGGTCATTTTAAATACCTCAAAGCTGTAATTATGGACTCAGTCAGTATTTAAAATATTAATTACATTTGAGCTAGATTTTCTAGACAAATATTTTTTAAAAATCATGTGAGACACTTATTTTAGAAACATCTACATTTTAAGAGAATGAGCACACAGCCAATCCCACTTACATTTAGAAGCAGATGCTTTCTTTATGGCAGTTATTTAATGAAGAAATTGTTTTGCTTTCAAAACATTGTTATTCAGTTAGGTTTGTGTATAGGTATTAGACAGTCATCTAATAAGAACTGCCAAGGAATGACATTCAGATAAAATCAATCTTCGGGGGGTTTTATATTCTTTTTTAGGGTCCAGACTTCATCCAATATTTTTATCAAAATTATCTATTAAAGATTATAGAGATCTGAGAGAAAGCTAAGCAGTTATCAGAGTCCACTTAGATTTCATAGTTACGATTTTGTTATGTGGTAGGCTATTAACAATTAAGACATTACTCTTTTTAATAGTTTATGGGGAGAAAGTAGATATCAAAGCTACTGCCAGAATATATATTGCAACTTTAACTTGTGCTGTTGAGATTTGTTGAATGAATGTGATTATTTATTGGTGTGCATAATGTAGTATATACAATGGCAGAATGCCCCTTCATGGAGTAGCTTTTGAATCCAGATTGATTAAAAAGTAACTACTCTTTTCAATGATGGGCAGAATTCAGTTATTCATTCTATTCAGAGCACCCCAATTTTGCCAGAAAGGTAGGCAGGCAAGACTATTACCATGTGTAACACCTACCAGAGTCACCACATTCTTTAATTTCTTCTTGTTTCCATGGAAGCTAAGTAGATTAACTGATCACTTTTTAAAGAGGACATGTGAGGTACTCTGGAAATTATGCAGCCTGCAAATCTTCTTCATTTGCTAGAACAATTGCATAATCATGGTTCATGCATTTTTCAAAACAAAAATGAAATTAAATTCATGTGCCTAAAATAAACAAACAAAAACCCACAAAAAAACCCCAACACACACACCCCCAACAACAAAAAAAAAACAACAAACAATGCAACAAAAAACCCACAATCAAAACAAAACAAAAGTGACATAATTATCTCTAAATCAGTCCTGTAATTTCAAGGTCAGACCATTACATTTACCACAGTCATGGCAAAGAAAATAAAAGTCAAGAAATGACTTAATAAAAAAGTACAGAAAAGTATGTAAATGAATGAATGCTAACAAATAGCATGTCTTCCTTTTCACCTTCCAAACAAAACTACTCCTCATGGCCACCAAGAAAAATATTTAAATTCAGATACGTTAGACTCCCTTGCTTTCCTTGGAACTCTTTTAAATGCATTTGCAGTTTTTAATGGATGCAAACACATGCACAGCAACAGCCTAAACCAAAATAACAGATTTAAAACCAGCCTGAAAACATGAAAGTGCTAAATACAAGTATTGCACTTAAGTTATGCTTTATAACATTCTATTATAATGAGTTTTATTTAGTGACAGCTCCCTACAGTTTCTAGGTATCCAAGTTAAACCGGGATTTCTAAATCTCACTGAATTAAAGTCACCGATTCAAGAGGCTCAATATGCTCATTATGGGTTGATAGACTAAGAAGATATCATGTATATGTCCACTGTCATATAAAAGAAGCCTGAAAAAGATCTAAAGAAACATAAAATGAAAGAGTGATGGGAGGAAAGACATGATATTATCATAAGTAGGTCCTCAATGTCACTTGCAAATTTTGTCAAGGCATAATTCCACTCCCTATTTTTAGACAAAAAGAAAAAAACATGCCTAGCAAGACTTGTATTTTAATGAAGTTGGCAAAAAGAAATGTCCTTTGTTCAAGGGAATCTCTGTAGATAGAGTGGAATCAAAGCTGGGAGTCTTGAGTTCTACTGCTGGAAACTGTTTTTCCTATTTGAAGACTGATAGGTATTAGAGAAAAAGCAAAAATCAGATAAATTCTAGCAGATGCCAGTTTTCTCAAAGGCATGTTCAACAAATCTTGCTGACAAAAGTATACTCAAACACACTTATTTAAATTTACAAATATGAATGTTAAATGCAAACTCATGATGGCAGTATTGAAAAGGCTAAACTTTCACCTTAAAGATCTGACTAATGCAAATGACAATGGAATCTCCAACAACATTTGGAACCACTTAGCAAGAAAGATAAAGATTCACTTCATCGATAATCAGTTCACTACCACTACTGAATGTAGCGGTGTAAGTGGTGCTTAAAAATAGAAAAGCAATAAGAATGAGATAACACTAGAAAGCATGAAAAATGAGGAGTCCGAAGAGTGACATTTATTCTTGGATCACTTCAGATGGGATCTCATGGGATGTTACCCACACAATTTATTTCACTAAAAACACCCAGTAAATTATTTCCGTTCTGCAAGATCAGTGGATATGAAGCACTTCTCTGTATAATCATAGAATCATAGAATCATAGAAAGGTCTGGGTTGGAAGGGACCCCAAGGATCATAGAGTTCCAACCCCCCTGCCACAGGCAGGGGAACCAACCTCCCGGCCCGCGAGGGACACCAACCTCCAGGCCTGGATCTACACAAGGTTGCCCAGGGCCCCATCTAACCTGGCCTTGAACCCCTCCAGGCATGGGGCATCCACCACCTCTCTGGGCAGCCTGTTCCAGCCCCTCACCACCCTCTCTGTAGAAAACTTCCCCCTAATATCTAATTAAAACCTTCCTTCCTGAAGCTTTAATCCATTCCCCCTTGTCCTGTCATTATCTACCCTTAACATGCTTTGTCATCTGCCTTTCTCTGATAATTCACTTTATCGCTAGCATTTTCCATTCCACATCCACAATATGATTTGGAAAGGCTGTGCTTTAGCATGGGGTGCCACCCATGCCCTTGAAGATGACAGTCCTATGAAACTGTTCAATATTTAAATCTGGTTGTTCACACCAAATCCATTACTTTAGGAGGAATTTTACTTTCTTTTTTTCACTGCCCCTCACCTGCTACCGATCACTTTAATGAAATTATAGTAATTTGAAATTTGATCTTAAGTTAAATGATCATAATTTCTAGAAAACTTAGTATCTGCCACTAGACATTTGTTTTCACAGAAAAATTCTTTACACAACTAAGTTGCCATAAAAAGCTGAAAAGAAGCTAAAAAACCCAACAAACCCATTACCTCATTTTCTGCTTTAGTCAAGTGGCTGAAGCTCTAAGAACTTATCCCATACTGAAACATGTATACATGTGTTTCACTAAACAAAAGAAACTTTGATACAAAACAAAATTCTACTTGAAATACACTAAGCAATCTGCTCATTAAAAGAGGTTTCCAAGGCAACAAAACCTATCATCACCGAACCACATTCGTCTCTTAAGTACGACAAGTATACAAGTAGTTCAGCAATGGTGGCAGAGGGATGGGAGTAATGTGAAATTGCAGCTGCACTGGGCCCAGATCACCCTGTGCTCCTATGAATCATCTTCACTTTCAGCTTGGGTCACCACACAGTACCAAAATCCTTGTAATCTCCTTTAGCTCCCCCCAGTAAATCAGTCCAAAGTTCAACTGTACCATACCCTAAAATGTACCATACCCTAGAATGACGACAATTTTATAAAAAGAAGGAAAATTTAAGTTTGGCAATGATTCTTATTTGAAATATTTCAGAAAAATAAATTAATAAAACAGAACTACTAAATGCATCAGCAAACAACAAGAAACATTCTACATTTACAATAAACAAGGCTTTTCAGAGGCATCATAACTAATAAGAAAGTGGAAAAAACCAATGCTTCTTTGTGAAGATAATTTGATTCACATCACAGATGACAATATTTAACTTACTTAGCATAGAGGCAGTAGATCTAAATGCATTTATCTTGGCTGCATTAAAGATGAAGAAAACCGGAGATAGCAATGCTGATTTTATGGCCAAATCATCCATGGGCAAAAGCTGGCGAGGGACTTTTGACAAGGGCATGTAGTGATAGGACAAGGAGGAATGGCTTAAAGCTGAAAGAGGGTAGATTTAGACTAGATATTAGGAAGAAATTCTTCACTCTGAGGGTGGTGAGGCACTGGAACAGGTTGCCCAGAGAAGCTGTGGATGCCCCATCCGTGGAAGTGTTCAAGGCCAGGTAGGATGGGGCTTTGAGCAGCCTGGTCTAGTGGGAAGTGTCTCTGCCCATAGCAGAGAGGTTGGAACTAGGTGATTGTTAAGGTCCCTTCCAACCCAAACCATTCTATGAATCTGTGTTTTTATTTTCCTAGGTCACATTAAGTCACATCTCTCCAAAGGTCTTAGGAATAAATAGCCCAATTTGTGCTTGGAAAAAAAAACCCAATTTTTTTAAACAACCCCTTTTTTTTTTTTTTTTTTTTTTTTTTTTTTTAACATACTGACATAATTTGGACATTTTTCCCACTTGATGAATTAAAAAATTATCTAAAGCACAATATTTTAAAATAAAGATGTCAATTCAAAACATTTTTCATTACATGTTTAATTGGAGAAATCCATGGACTTTTAGAACACCTCTGACCCTCTTATAGGGAAAAGAATGGAAAATACTTATGAGGGGCAAAAGGGAGAAAAAAAAAAAAAAAAAAAAAAAAGACAACATACTTTCATGATATTTCTGCTTAATTCCTACTGATTTTGAAGAAAATACAAAGTGAAAAGGTGTGGTGAGATGTTAAATTCCCTCAGTAGTATTTGGCTCACTGGAAACAGGAGGCTTACAGTCACTAAGGAAGACTACAGAATGATAATTCTTTTGTTTAGGTTAGCTCTGGCTTGCTAATCACAAAGACTAAAGGAATTAACTAGTTCTGTGTTGGCTCTCCATAGACTACCTGCTCACAGCTTCATATTAAGAGAATGTAATTCTTTGCACATTTCAAGCTTTTTAGTCTTATTGGAATAATATCTTAAATTAAAATATTTACTCCAGAGCTTACCTAATAGAATGTTCTGCTTTAGCAGACATACCTATCAAAAAACAAATTCAGAAAAAAGAACAACTGGTCATCTGCAGAAAGGAAATGTTGTCCTGGTGTAGAAGGTAATAGCTAGGCACCACTTAGAGAGCTGAGAGAACAAAACTCTCAAAAATTTAGAGCACGCCACAAATCTATTCGTTTTAATTATGGGTCACATGTCCAGCTAAGTATAAGGCCATTGTTAGATTATTGCAAAAGACACTTAAAAGAACTAAAAAACTTGTAGAAATCATGGAAAAAAAAAAAAAAATTCCAGGCAGCAGTCAGCTGAGTAATAAGGCCATGTAAATGTCCACTGTCATATAAAAGAAGCCTGAAAGGCTTAAGGCCAATTAATTTTATAACCCTTAATAACTTGTTGAAGATATCAAAACTGGCAAACTTCCAATCTCTGCTGTACATCTTTATATGATTGTTTCTAACCTACAACAGTATTTTGGATAAGTGAACAGAAAAAAAAAAAAAAAAAAAAAAAAAAAAAAATATAATTGGGAAAAAAAAAAAAAAAACAAAAAAAACACACAAAAGAAAACTAAAACCCCACAGTTTTAAATACTCCTGAAAACAAGGTGTGAGGAAGTGGGGGGAAGAAAAGTAGCAGTTTGAAAAAGACATTGGCAGTCTTCTTTAAACTCCCCACTGGGTAATCTGAGCATATCACCAATAGGTGTGGGGCCTAAAATTGTTGAAAGTGAATAAAATTTGACCCACCATCTGTTTTTCTCAAAAACACACAATTAGCGATTTAATTGACTTGGCACAGTATATATTACAGTACATATGTCACACTAGATGAAGTGATTTGGTTTCTACAAAGTTGTAGAAAAGGTGCCTTGAAGCTTTTGGATTATTCTTATTTCTTGGTGGTTGTATTTTAGATACTTTTTATTTTTTTTTTTTATTTTGACAAAAACTATGCCCAGGGCTTAAATTCTCCCATATGCAGTTTTTAGTCTTTTTGAATGAAGTGCTAAAGTAGGAAACAATGCACCATACAGCTATACCAAATGTTATTTATTATTTATTATGCTGTGTCCATGCTTTCATTTTATGAAGCCTGCGGCTGGACTGTCAGATTTCAGGTGTCCTTTAAGTTGATATAAAAAGTTACCAGCAGAGACGGCCACGTTAGCAGAATACATAAAAACTTCTTACTGTCCAAGTATAAGACATTTTACTAGTGTATAGGTACACTAACACAGTGTAGATTTTCAGAATTATTCTCCTTTTAATTTCTCTGTTTCTTCCTATACATTTACATGGCTAAACACATGGGGAGTTAGAGTGCGAGTGAAAAAAGTAATCTGAAGCAAAAATAAGTATTAACACAGTAACATTTAATAAAAAAGTTGCAACACAGTATCTTAGATAGCCATAGTGCTCAATGGTTCTTATCACTGAGTATGAAAGTACTTTATAACTTTAATATGATGTACAAATGCCATGTAGAAAGCAACCACAACACTTATGCTACAGGTTTTTTCATACTTTTCATAATTAAGCTTATTATAAGATTTATTACTGCAGCTACGTGCATAACATACAGATATTCCATTTATATCAGTTTTAAGTAACTACAATATAACTGTCTAAAAATAATGCATGGTTGTAGGTAATAAATCATAAATTGCTGGTAGCCACTAGGACTTACCAACAAGAAAGGGACTGCATTCAGCAGTGTGAACTATTCACTCCACTTCTGCCACTGACTCGGGGGAAAAGGAGCAGATACTAGGAAGGTTATGTACCACCTTATCTGTGTTTTTAATAAGGTTACTCGGGGTTAATTATAATGTGAATGTTTGACATAAAAAGGGAATCAGACAAGGAAAAAATTCTTGTCTCTTTTTATATTGTGTTCCATTTTGCTCCTAACTAGGCTGAAAGTAACAATGGGTTCCACTGAGGTGAGAGTTGATCTTACATCACTTCCTTCGGCTACGTCTGGATGGCACAGCGCTCATCATCCTGGTTTCCTCAGATCACCTTTCCGAAATGCCTCCTCAAGGAGAAAGAATTTCAAACCACACTTTTGGGATTTGAAGATTTTAGGGTTCAGGTGTTCAAAACTTCACCAAGTATAAATTTTCAAAGTTCCTACTTTAAATTTGTAATAAACTGAGTTTGTAACCCTGACTATTTCCAAGAATTCAATTCATTTTTAAATAACATCACCAACAGATCTTCTAGTAATTTCAATTTATTATTAAATGCCTACTAAAGTTCACCTTCTAGGTTTTATTCTATTTGGCTTGTGAATTCATTTGTTTAATGTCATCTAATTATTTCCACCAGGTTAAGTTCTGTATTTGCTCAGTAATTTACATTAATACTCAGAGAAAGTTGTCATAATCTCTCTTTAATTATCATTTAATAAAGTTATTGGTTATGGTACCTATTTAGTAAAGTTCATTTTCTTTTCAAATTGGTCCTTGTAACAATCCAAACAGTTCAAGTGAAAATTCTTAAGTGACTAACAAAAGCAATAATCAAGATTAGTTAGTTTGTAGGCACTTGCTCACTTCTCTATATTTTCCCAAGTCATTTAAAATGCAGACTAAATTGATATTCTACCCTGTGATTTCCTAAGAGGATATTTTTCCATTTTTGTTAATCATTAAAAAAAACCCAAACGTACTATCTAATGTCTGTCTAGCTCCATTTAAAAAGAAAAAAAAAAAATAATTTGCAGAAATTAAAACAATGACTTTCATTGCCTTTCTGTAACATTCAAGTTTCTTTAAACAATTTAAAATTTCCAAGACACAGTAATCTGAAATGCTTCACTCCTAAGTCCCAGCTATAAATAGTTCAAAACAATTTCTACAGACTCAGCCTAGCTGAGAAGTCAGAAGAATGGCCTTCTTTCATTAACTGTCTCCATCACCTGTCAATCAGCGTTAATAAAGCATTCACCACAGAATCAGAACTTCGTGCAGCTGTACCTTAATGATGTAGTTGTACCCTCATGTAGGTACAGTTCCAGGAACTGGCTCCCAAGCACTCACTCTATCTACAAGCTAGGCAAAAGAGCACATTGTTCAATCTGCAAAATAAGTGAACTGAGACATTTAATTGAAAATGTATATACATCTAATTCCTCTATTCAGCTGAAAAATATGTCTGTGTACATATTTTTTCTAAAAGAAATATTGAAAGGTGTTCCAGCTTGAGGGAGTCTAGTTTCTTATTCCATGGTAAAGGAAAAATATAGTATTCTGGTTCTTACAAACCATAAAGGAACAGGTATTTTCCTTATAGTTCTCAATGTGTCAAAACTAAACCACAGAAAATTGTCTCCAAGGGATGCTGGATTGATATGAAAAGTTTTTTATTGCCAGTCATATGACAAGTAAGTTAAAGAGATTTAAAATAATCTTCAGAGGAACTACATAAACAAAAGAATAAATGTGCACATTTCCAGTTCAAAATCCTCATTTTTTCCCTGCTTAAAAATAAACAAAAAAATGTATTAAAAAAGAACATTTGTTACCCAGATTATTTTCAGAATTATATAATTTACAAATGTTGACAATTCTATAGATATTTTAGATGTTTTGTGAAACTGAGAGACAAAATAAAAGAATGAATTTTTAATAGAAAGTATAGAGAAAGTGTTATTTACTCTTCCTTTATTTTTTTCCCCACGTTTAAAAGCACAAAAGATGTCTCTTGGTTTGTCTTTTCTGGTTTTGGTTTTGTTTTGTGTTTTTCAGTACGGAATCATAGATTCACACAATCATTCAGGTTGGAAGGGACCTCTGGAGATCATCTTGCCCAATCCCCCTGCTCAAACAGGGCCACCAAGAGCAGGCTGCCCAGGACCATATCAAGTTTTGAATGATCTACAAGGATGGGTACTCTGCAACCTCTCTAGGCAACCTGTTCCAGTGTTTGACCATCCTCACAGTAAAAGAGTGCTTTCTTATATCCAGATGGAATTTCATATGTTTTAATGTGTGGAAATAGCTGTTTCTGGGTACTGCTGAGAAGAGTCTGGCTCCCTCTTCTTCATTCATTCCCCTCAGGTATATATGCACAAGGATAAGATCCCCGTATGCCTTCTCCTCTCCTGGCTAAACAGCTCCAGTGATCTCATCCTCTTCTCATCTGAAAGCTGGCCCAGCCCTTTAATCATCTTTGTGACTCTGTAACTTGCTCCAGTAAGTCCTTACGTTTCTCATACTGGGTAGCCTAGAGCTGGACACAGTACTCCAGATGCGTGTAACAGCAAGTTACGGAATTCCTTCCTCTGGCAGATGTAGAAGTTCAAAAACCATATAATATTCCACAAGATTTGAATGGGCAGAGAAAGTTTCAACTGCTTTTGTATACATAAGGAAACAGAGATATATTATCCATATTATCCATATGGGTATACTTCATTAATATATATACACACTACACACACTAATATAAATATTCATTAATATATAAATTATACTTCAAGAAAAAAAAATCATTCTGAATTCATATCTTTTTAGAGTGAATGGCACCAAAGATTGCAACAAAAGCACTAAAATCCACAGCACATCTTCTGGAAAACCACAGCTTGCCTATTCATATCAACCTAGTCATATCAACTTGGAACCTCCTAGGGTACCTTTGCTGCCCACTTTCTCAAGTACTGAGTCAGATTTCATAAAGGTTCCTGAAGCTAAAAGGAATTTCAGATCATCTGTACTCATCCTGTGTTGACCAGAAGTTCAGCTGACCAGAAGTTCACTCTTTACAAGATACGCATGAGTTTTGATATACAAAATATTTCAGTCTAGAGGGAGGAAGGAGGGTAAAAAAGAAAAAAGGGAAACATAAAAGAGAAAAAAGAAAAAAAGGAAATGGAAAATACAAAAGAGAAAAAAGAGAAAAAACAGAAAAAAGAGAAAAAAGATAAAAGAGAAAAAAGAGAGGGAAAAAAAGAAAAAAGAAGGGGGGGGGGGGGGAAAGGAAAGCCAAAAACAAACACAAACCCAAAAAAGTAAAACAAAACAAAGCAAAACAAAAAAAAAAGGAAAAAAGAAAAAACAGAGGGAGAAGCAGAGAAGAGAAGAGAGTGCCCCTGACAAACAGATAGTTTTATGTAAATGGAAGGGCTTTTCTACAATATCTGGTGAATCTATTAATTGCAATGACGAAAAGATATGAACAGATATTAAAATACAGAAAATGAAATAAAACTAATTTGGCAGGTATTTTGAGTTGCTGCTCAGAGAAAATAAAGGAAAGACAGTGGTTGGATATATTAACACAACCTTAGAGCACTGGCCAATCTATGCCCTTTTTTTTTTTTTTTTTTTTCTGTGATAAAATTTATCTTTTAGTGATTTGCACATGCTGCAAGTAGTTAAATAAACAAAAAAATGAAACCTAAACCCAAAGGCAGATGACACCCTCTCCCCATCCATACACAATAAAGAAATCATAATAGAATCATAGAATAGAATCATGGAATTGTTTAGGTTGGAAGAGACCTTTAAGACCATGGAGTCCAACTGCTAACCTAACACTGCCGAACCCACCACTAAACCATGTCCCTAAGCACCTCATCTACCCGTCTTTTACATACCTCCAGGGATGGGGACTCCACCACTTCCCTGGGCAGCCTGTTCCAGTGCCTGACAAAGCTTTCAGTGAACAAATGTTTCCTAATATCCAGTCAAAACTTACCCTGGTGCATTTTGAGGCCATTTCCTCTTGTCCTATCACCTGCTACTTGGGAGAAGAGACCCACACCCACCTCGCTACAATCTCCCTTCAGGTAGTCGTAGAGAGTGATAAGGTCGTCCCTCAGCCTCCTTTCTCCAGGCTGAACAACCCTGGTTCCCTCAGCTGCTCCTCACAGGACTTCTGTTCCAGACCCTTCAATGGCTTCGTTGCCCTTCTGTGGACACTCTCCAGCACCTCAATGTCTTTCTTGTAGTGAGGGGTCCAAAAGTGAACAGAGTATTTGAGGTGAGGCCTCACCGAGTACAGGGGGATGACCACTTCCCTATTCC
>KL278171.1:643-24492 GCA_000699545.1 Podiceps cristatus | reverse complement strand
TTCCCGTACACAAGCAAGCCAGGATGATATTGGCCACCTTGGCCACCTGAGCACACTGACGGCTCATATTCAGCTGGCTGTCAACCAACACCCTGAGGTCCTTTTCCAATGGACAGCTTTCCATCCACTCTTCCCCAAGCCTGTAGTGCTGTATGGGCTTGTTGTGACCCAAGTGCAGGACCCAGCGCTTGGTCTTGTTGAAGCTCATACAATTGGCCTCAGCCCATCGACCCAGCCTGTCCAGATCCCTCTGTAGCACCTTCCTTCCCTCAGCAGATCAACACTTCCACCCAACTTGGTGTCATCTGCAAACTTACTAAAGGTGTACTTTTCCCCTTGTTCAGATAATTGATAAAGATATTAAACAGAACGTGCTCCAATACTGAGCCCTGGGGAACATCACTTGTGACCAGCCACCAACTGTGTTTAACTCCATTCACTACCACTCTTTCAACCCAGCCATCCAGCCAGTTTTGTACCCAGCGAAGAGTATACCCATCCAATACATAAGCAATCAGTGTCTCCAGGAGGATGCTGTGGGAAACAGTGTCAAAGGCTATATTAAAGCCTAGGTAGACAACACCCACAGCCTTTCCCTCATCCACTAAGTGGGTCACCTTGTCACAGAAGGAGAACAGGTTGGTCAAGCAGGACATGCCTTTCGTAAACCCATGTTGACTGGGTCTGATCACTTGGTTGTCCTGTACGTGCCACATGATGGCACTCAAGATGACCTGCTCCGTAACCTTCCCTGGCACTGAGGTCAAACTGCCAGGCCTGTTGCTCCAGGGCGGTAGCTCCCTACCTCCTTCCGGCCCTTCATGTAAATGGGCATCACATTTCCTAATGTCCAGTGAAATGAGACCTCCTGGTTAGCCAGGACTGCTGATAAATGATGGACACTGGCTCGGTGACCACTTTCCCCAGCTCCCTCAGTACCCTTGGGTGGATCCCATCTGGCCCCATAGATTTGTGTGTGCCTAAGTGGTGTAGCAGGTCACTGACCATTTTCCCTTGGATTATGTGGGCTCCATTCTGCTCCGTGTCCGTCTCTTCCTTCTCAGGGGGCTGGGTGCCCGGAGAACAACTTCCCTTACTGTTAAAGACTGAAGCAATATACCTCAGGGGAAACATGCATTTCCATCAGCATCAACTGACCAGATGACACATACATACAGTAACTCCCTTGACTGCTCAAGAGCTGTAAATTAATCAGTTTGGAATCCCAGGGATCTTCAGTGTGTCATTTTGGTACTTTTCATATATCATTATGGTACTTTTCATATATCATTAAATATTTTATGCATAGAAATAGACCAGGAATGAAAGAGATGGGAAACAAAAAAAGAAAAGAACCCATACCTTTCTGTTAGTCTTTCTGAGACAGAGTACAATGGACAATTCAAAGGTATAACCCATTAATTAAATATAACATGATTATGGATTTTAACTGAAGGATACAAGTTTTTGTTTGTATTCCATGTGCACCCGTTATAGGTGTACTAAAACCCATGTACTCAGTGCTTTAGTTCATAAGTGTAAGTTATATAAGAATACAACAGCATGGTAAACAAAAATTCTTATTTTAGACAAAATGATGAAAAGGGATGTTCAATATATATTTCAGATATCCAACATGAATTATCAGCATACATAAGCCTAAAGACATGTTGTAAGTTAAAAATTAAAACTCTCTAAAGATTTTCTATAAAAGCAAAAAAAAAAAAAAAAAAGCATATCAAGCAGAAATTCACATAATGTTCTCTGTGCTATAGAAACTAGCTTTTAATAAACTGTTGCTTCAACACCAGCAAAATACTATGAGGATTCAATCATACTGACAAGTTGGCAATAACACCAATTAAAATGAAAGTACGGACTCAACAGTCCATAAAATAATTAATGAGTTTAATGCAAGGGAATTTAATTTTTAATGCACTGTCTCTGCACCATCCTTAGAAGTAAGCATCATGCCCTGGTTTCAGCTGGGATAGAGTAAATTTTCTTCTTGGTAGCTGGTATAGTGCTGTGTTTTGGATTTAGTATAAGGTTGATAATACAATGATGACTTAGTTGTTTCTAAGTAGTGCTTATACTAAGTCAAGGACTTTTCAGCTTCCCACGCTCTGTCAGTGACGAGGCGCACAAGTTGCTGGGAGGGGGCACAGCCAGGACAGCTGGCCCAAGCTGACCAAAGGGATATTCCATACCATATGACATCATGCTCAGTATATAAACTCTGGAAGTTGGCCAGGAGGTGGGAATTGCTGCTTGGGGATGGGATGGGCATCAGTCAGCAGATGGTGCGCAATTGCATTATGTATAAGTTGTTTCATATATTCTTTTATCATTATTACTATTATTCTCTCTTCCTTTGCTACCCTATTAAACTGACTTTATCTGAACCTATGAGGATTTTTTTTTGATTCTTTCACTCATCCCACTGGGAGGGGGTGGGGGTGAGCCGGAAGCTGTGTGGTGTTTGGTTGCTGACTGGGGTTAAACGACAACAGTCCTTTTTGGCACCCAGTGTAGGGCTCTAAGGGTTGAAGTAACGACAGATCCAGCCAGAGCATGTTAAAACAAATTTGTTACAAGTTTTCATTGTATTAGTTTAATAGTCGGTGTTCACAATGTTGATTTATTTGTTCTCAAAGTTGTTGCACTTGTTCTCAGTGTTATGTAACACTTTACTCCCAATATATGTTCCCTGTTGTATTCTTTATCAACTCTAGGAACTGGGTCAAGGTTATCATTTTGCTCTACTTTCTAATACTGGCTTATGACATGATAAATTTGTTGGTCATGAGACTAATCTGGTATTTGTACTGTGTATTGCTTTCATTTCCATACTTCGGGAGCCGTCTATCAGAAATAATTAATAATTACACTCCTTTTCCTCCTCGGAGAGCTAATCTATGGGGAAGACACCTTCCTTCATCTTGCCCTTCTCCAGGCTAGATACAATAACTCTTGAGAATGTTGAATATCCTCGGGATGTTCAAATCATCATGTTCCTATTGCTATGTATCCTGAATGTGGTTCAGGTCTTGTTTAGGGTTAAACAACTATTTATGAATACCACCCAGAGATCGTGACAGGCACTGCTCCTACTCTAGCACAGCAAAAGGCAATGCAGCTGAACCTGAGAACCATCTTGTGCTAGTATCAGCCACCCCTATACAGAAGAAATCTTGGAAGTAGAAGGCAGCTCATTACTAAGGGCTGAAGAAGCTTCTTTTAAGAATAAGAAGGAGGAAGAAACGGAGGTGACTACTCTGAAGCACAGCCATCATGAGAACAGGAAAGGGAAGAGAATGAACTCATAAATGAGGTGGTAACCACCTGCTCCCTATCCCTGAGTGAGCTGCAAGATTGGTGAAAAAATTTCAGCTGCCATCCAGTCGAGTACATTGTCACCTGGCTGCTCTGATGCTGGGATAATGGGGACAGTAGCCTGGAACTAGAGGGTAAGGAAGCCAAGCAACTGGGGTCCCTTTCTAGGGGAGGGGGCATTGACAAAGCAATTGGAAAAGAGGCACAAGTCTTCAGCCTCTGGAGGCAACTCCTGTCAGGGTGAAAGACGGGTATCCCTTCAAGGAAGATGTTACATGTCACCTAGGCAAGAGGACCACCATGGTGACAAACATCTGGTACCTGAGGGAATTAACCATTCTGGAGGTCATTTATGATGACCTGAACAATGAGCAACTATCCAAAGATCCAGATGAAGTCAAGTGCACATGACCCATGTGGCAGAAGTTTGTATGGAGCGCACCATCATCATATGCCAACTCATTGGCAGTAATGACCTGGAAAGACAGAGAGGGACAAATGGTGGATGAAATGGATGGTTAACTTTAGCAGTAGAAAGAAAGTCTCTCTTCCTCCCTATGACCTGCATCTCAGCTGTGGAGAAACTAGCCAATAAACTATCCGTTCCAGTGATTCAAAGAAGGTATGTTACGCTCCCCACTCATACAAATCAGTATCTCAGCTATTAGGAATAAGTGTTCCTCTGTTCAAGAGAGAGGATATAGAGAGTACACACTATGGGCCACTCTGTGGTTTTACCTATGTGACCATGGAGAGGACATGACTAAGTGGGATGGAAAAACTACATCGACCTTAGAGGCACAGGTATGTGAGTTGCAAGGAAAAACAATCACAAAAAGGGGTTCTTCCAGGCAAAATACTTCTCCAGTTTCCAGCAGGCAGTTACACAGAGTAGAAGGGCTGATCTTCCAATCTTCTTGCAGGGACTTCTGATTCATATTTACAAGTAATGAATACCATGACGAGGACTAGAGGGGCTCTGCCTTCACCCAGGTGGAGGAAAGGTATAACTGAGTTTACTGGACTGTGTGGATTTGATGGGCTGGCACATCAGACCCCAGGGAACATAAAGCTCTAGGGGATACCGGTGCACAGTGCACTCTAATGCCATCAAGCTATAAAGGGGTAGAACCCATCTCTATTTCTGGAGTGACATGGGAATCCCAACAGCTAATGGTACCGGAAGACAAAGTGAGTCTAATTGGAAATGAGTGTCAAAAGCACCCCATTGCGACTGGCCCAGAGGCTCTGTGGATCCTTGGCACAGACTGCCTCAGCAGAGGGTATTTCAAGGTACTCAAAAGGGTACCAGGGTGCTTTTTGTATAACCGTCTTGGAGATGGAAGAAATTAAGCAGCTGTCTACCTCGCCCAGTCTCTCAGAGGACGCTTCTGTTGTGAGGTTGCTGAGGGTTGAAGAAAAACAGGTGCCTATTGCTACTAGAATGGTACATTGGCGGCAATATCACACCAACCGAGACTCCCTGGATTCCCATCTATAAGCTGATTCGTCAACTGGAGGGTCAGGGAGTGATTTAGCAAGACTCGCTCACCCTGTAACAGTCCCATATGGCCAGTGTGAAAGTCTAATGGGGAGTGGAGACTAAAGTAGACTATTGTGGCCTGAATGAAGTCATGCTGCTGCTGAGTGCTGCCAGGCCAGACATGCTAGAACTTCAGTACAAACTAGAGTCCAAGGCAGCCAAGTGGTATGCCACGACTGACAGTGCTAATGCATTTTTCTCAACCCCTTTGGCAACAGAGTGCACACCACAGTTTACAAAAGAGAGAAGAATAAGAAGAATGACAAAAGAATATACAAACCAAGTAATTGCTCACCACCCAAAGCCTGATACCCTGCCCACCCCCAAGCAGCGATCCCCCCGCCAGCCAACCTCCCCCAGTTTATATACTGAGCATGATGTCATATGGTATGGAATTTCCCTTTGGCCAGTTTGGGTCATCATATAGTGAGCGGGTATCGTGGTTTTGGATGGGATAGGGTTAGTTTCCTTCACAGAGTCTTATATGGTGCTATGTTTTGGATTTGTGATGAGAATAGCGTTGATAACACACCGACGTTCTACGTATTGCTGAGCAGTGCTTACACCGCATCAAGGCCTTTTCTGCTCCTCACCCCACCCCACCAGCAAGGGGCGTGGGGGGGCACAAGAGGCTGGGAGGGGACACAGCCGGGACAGCTGACCCCACCTGATCCAAGGGATATGCCATACCTTATGATACCAAGCTCAGCAACAAAAGTTATGGGAATGAGGCAGAGGGGGACTTTCAGAGCTGTTGAGTTTGTCTTCCTACTATGCACGATAGAGCCCTGCTTTCTTGAAGATGGCTAAACATCTGCCTGTTGATGAGAAGTAGTGAATGAATTCCTTATTTTAATTTGCCTGCCTGTGCAACTTTTGCTTTACCTATTAAAATCACCTTATTTCAGTCCATGAGTTTTCTCATTTTTACCTTTTGATTCTGCTCCTCATCCTGCTGGGTTTTGGGGGGGTGTGGGTGGTGTGTGCGAGCATAAGGCTGTGTGGGGCTTAGCTGCCTGATGGAATGAACCCAGAACAGCTGGGCAAATCTAAAGCCTTATAGCTCATAAGCATTTTTTCTCTAAATACGTTACAGAAAATGCCAACCAACTGCAAATTGAAACAAAAAGCCATCAATAAATGTAAGATACAGCCTATTCTAATACAATATATTCAGAACATGAAAATACATGATGAAAAGGCACTGCTGATGCAGTTGTTTTCCAGCACAATAACACAGAAATTAATTATTGACTTGGAGGAAAAAAAATTTTAAAAAAGAACATTGTAATGTCATAATGCTTGGCAATATGGAATACTTGGAAGTCTAAGTAAGAGAAGTGCAAAACCTCAACCAGTTATGCTAATTTCTCTGAGTGTTTTAGCTGGAAATACTTTGAAAAACCTTCATACATACACTATTTTACATTTAAGTTCTAACGGTGTTTTAAATATAGTTCCTACCTGATTGTAGCTATCCTACATACTAAAGCATACAAAACCAAAGAAGTAGTTTCACTCTTCATCCAACCAAGTAAAATAAATTTCTAGCTCTCTGTTCCATTAGATGCCAACTGCTAAAGAAATTTAGCAACAACTATGCCATGATGTCTCTTCAGCAGACAAACACATAGAACTCTTGTTTCTGTCATCCTTTCACAGGCTGATGTAGCAGGAAATGCATCTAAATGATTTGAAAGAAGAAATTTCCAGTGGTGTCCACACAGTGTCCTTCACCACTTCAAGAAAATTGATGCAATGCAGGGGGTACCTTCATTAACTCAAATTCAAGTGTGGTAAAAGGACTCTAATCAGGCATACCAAATTCTCACTGTCATAAAATATGTGGAGAAAAGAGTCAGGCTTGAACTAAGAGATCATGGCTAGTTGGTGGAGAACACAAAAAATATATATTGCAAATACTGAGGTAATCTCATTCAGAGATAAATAATTTATTAAATATGGACACGGAACTTTACATTCATGGCACTTTGTCGAGCTCTTCAGCTCAAGGTATTGATAGAATCAGTTAGGTTGGAGAAGACCTTTAGATCATGAAGTCCAACAATTAACTTAGAAATGCCAATTCCATCAAAATATTTGAGCTGCTATTCTATCACGTTGGGGTTTCACATTCTATTCTTTGCCAGAAGGATCTTTCCAAAAGCATGATTTTTTAAATCTGCCTATAGGTTCTTGCTTTCAGTTACAGAGATGAAGTTCAGGAAGGCTCATAAGAAAATTTTCACTTAACTCCCACAAATAAACAAGCAATTTTGGGCATATTTTCTACCCAAAAACCAGAGGTAAATAGTTAGTGTCTTGTAACATATATGCTTAATATGTACAACAGCAGAACTGAAGCAGTTAAATACACACTGAAATGCTGAGGGGAATGAGTCAGACTAACAGCCATTTAGCCCAGTGCCCTGGTTCAAACAGTAGCTAATACTTAAGGACATGGCAAAATATTGTAAGGCAGAAAGGATGACCTACAGTTTTATTGAACAAAATTAAAAGTCGTGGGAATCACCTTGAAATAACAATTTGTCTGACCAGCTCTCCACTGACATGAGGGTAGTTGTAGAAAAAGGATCATAAATTGTGTGTCACTGTGCTGTTTAACATCTTTGTTGGCAACATGGTCAGTGGGACTGAGTGTACCCTCAACAAGTTTGCCAATGACACCAAGCTGTGTGGTGTGGTTGACACCCTGGAGGGAAGGGGTGTCATTCAGAGGGACCTTGACAGGCTGGAGAGGTGGGCCTGTGTGAACCGTATGAAGTTCAACAAGGCCAAGTGCAAGGTCCTGCATGTAGGTCGGGGCAATCCCAAGTGCAGGTACAGGCTGGGCAGTGAATGGCTTGAGAACAGCCCTGAGGAGAAGGACTTGGGGGTAGTGGTGGATGAGAAACTTAACTTCAGGGGGCAATGTGCATTTGCAGCCCAGAAAGACAACCATACCCTGGGCTGCATCAGAAGAAGCGTGGCCAGCTGGTCGAGGGAGCTGATTTTATCCCTCTACTCTGCTCTGGTGAGACCCGACCTGGAGTACTGCATCCAGCTCCAGGGACTCCCAGCACAGAAAGGACATGGACCTGTTGGAGCAGGTCCAGAGGAGGATCATGAAGATGATCCGAGGGCTGGAGCACTTCTCCTATGAGGACAGGCTGAGAGAGTTGGGGCTGTCCAGCCTGGAGAAGAGAAGGTGCCGAGGTGACCTTATAGCAGCCTTCCAGTACCTGAAGGGGCCTAAAGGAAGGATGGAGAGGGACTTTTTACAAGGGCGTGTAGTGAAAGGACAAGGGGGAATGGTTTTAAACTAAAGGAGGGCAGATTTAGATCAGGTATTAGGCAGAAATTCTTCACCATGAGGGTGGTGAGGCACTGGAAGAGGTTGCCCAGAGAAGCTGTGGACGGCCCATTCCTGGGTTCAAGGCCAGGCTGGACGGGGCTCTGAGCAACCTGGTCTAGTGGAAGGCATCCCTGCCCATCCATGGCAGGGGGTTGGCAGTAGATGATCTTCAAGGTCCCTTCCAACCACAACTATTCTATTATTCTATGAAATAATTACCTTTCTTTTAAACAAAACCATTAAGTAGAAATATGAGTATTAAATAAAGTCTTGTTGATGACAAATAACCTCATTATATAAATCATCTTGGAGAAAATAGCATTAAACAATACTAAGATGTAGAGAAATCAGAATTAAAATCGATAATCAAAAAGAAGCAGCAAGCACCAGTAAATAAATATTTGGGGAAAATACAGAGGTGAAGTAGAGAAAAAGTACACAATTTCATTATCTAAGAACATGCTTTTAGACTGAAGACCTATTTTCACCAATTTGGTAAAGTTAAGACAAACATGAAAGTTTCTCAATAACAAAAATACACTCCTTTCAGAAATTATTTTATAAAGCATAAAAACACCCTACACTCAAATGCATTCTAATGCAACAGCTTTTTGAGGCACAGTTCATTATTAGTTGATGTATGACCTGAGACCAGTACATTTATATTGAAAGATTATATTTACAAGCAACACTGGTAATAATTTATTGAAAAGCTAAATGCTAGTAGCTGCATAAAATATTGTATTTTTTTAGCCTTCTAGTATATGATTTTTTTAAAAAAATTTCATTATAATAGAACCTGCATAGCCTTTTAAGTACTCAGAAATACCATTTAAGGAGCTATGGAAGATCAAATCTGATGCAACATTAATCTGTACTTCTCTCATAAAATATATATGAATTAAGTTTATTGTTTTGAACATTTATAAATTACAAATTATGTATCAATGTTTGACTTTTTCTTGGATTATAAGTATATATGTGTGTGTTTAAATACATACATAACGAAATTGCTGCATGTAGTCTTGACTAAGAGCAGACAATGGGTGGGAGAACAGCATTAGTCTTTTTATTCAAATTCAAATGCAAAACATATATAGGATAAATCCAAAATTTCTTATCTCAGCAGTACAAGGAACTTAAACTTTTCTAATAATAAAGATGAATTATTAATGACCAAGATGTCAAAAGACCTACTGGAACAAATTAGTAATTAAAAGAAAAAGAAAAAAAAAATCAAATCCACAAAACCTACCCTGAAGGAATGTATCAAAGTTTTGAAAGAATTTAGTTTCTAGTAAAAACACATGATCATTTGTGAACTGCTCCCCCTACAAACAAAAAACTTACCAACAACTAATAATTAAAAAAAATAGGTAATCAGGAACATCATCAGAAATTTCTTATATACCTAGCTGTTTATGTGGGTGCTGTAAAGCAATAGCAGAAAATGTAACTAATTTTTTAGTAGCTTGGGTTGTGGCCTCCTTAGACATGCGACTCGTAGTGTGGGTAGAAAGCTTAAGCAATGTGACTTAGTGATCTTAGTACTGTAGGACAAATACAATATCTGTTTTCAGACAGACTTCTAAGGGGCATCTGAAAAGCAAAGATGTAAACCTAAGACATAACAAGACTGAAAAAATTATAATCAAGAATGAATTCAGCTGACACATGGATAAAAATGACATCCACAAAGCAGTATGTTTTTTCTAAAGGGAAGTCCTGCATTCAAGCCTACCAATGCTTTCCAGAAAGATTAGCAGGCACAGAGATGAGAGAAACCCACTCTGCATAGACTATTTGCACTTCCAAAGTGCATTTGAGGAAGTGCAAATGGAAGGTTCTTACAGATGCTAGGATCTCTGTCATAAAAAAACGGGCTTTTGATGGATGCTTGCTTAAAGTGTAATTAACTGATGATAAAAGTAAATGGTCAGTAAATGAACTTCTATCTAACCTGTTTGACAATATATTTGTAGATATGCTGGCAAACAGGGCAAGCAGTTGAGATGACAAAACTTGCTGATGATACTAGCTTACACAGAGCAGCAATGAGGACAGCCACCTGTGGACAAATAAAAAAAAAGGTCCTGCAAAACTGAATAAGCAATAAAATGGTAGATTAAATACACTGTATTTTCTACAAAAATAATTAAAAGGTATCAGACAAACCTAGTGAAACTACAGTGAATAAAAGGAAATACTTCTTTATTAGAACATCCTTGCCATAAAATATTCAGAACACGAAGTCATGGATGAAAAAAATTTGTCAAGAATTTCTTACTATAAATAGACTGGATTTAGGAAGTCTCTGTGCCACAAACTGTTAGTGTCAGAAAACATTCTGAAGAAGTATCACTATATCGTTGCTTGCTCTCTTTTCCTTATGCAATACTCAGTTAAATGGATCTTTACTATGACTCCGTACAGCTGTTCTCACATTTTTAGAATCTAGAGATCACAAACAGGATCTCTTACACCCTATGTGGAATACATTGTTAGATAAAAAGATTAATAAAACATTTGGATAACACTGACAGAGTAGGGTCAGAAAAAGCTGGTGCCCCGGGTTTCTGCAGTGGATGCCCTTTTGCTTAATCCGTTTAAGAGAGATCTGAAATGACCTGGAATTACAAAACTTGTCCATTACATACTTTCAGCAGAAATGGAATCAGGTGCAGAGAAAGTTGTGCTGTATTTGTAAACTATCTACTGGTTAGTGGGGTTGTACAAAAAGAAGTGTTTTGTTTGTTTGGGTTTTTTTTGATAAATATAAAGCAGTATTTGTATTTAGGAATTTGAACTAATCATGAGACTTACAAGGTTTAAAGTGATTTGCATTGATTTAGCATGGGGATTTTTGCCATTAATGTGAATCTCTGCTTGTCATTCTTTCTGCAAAATGAAGTTAGGATGCACAAGGAATAGAATTGAGGGTATTAGAATCCCATTAAATAAATCATTGGCATGATCCCATCTAGTTACTGCACCACAAAACACACAGAAACAAAACAAACACATGATGAGAAACACAGAGAACAGTAGGTACAAAGGCAACATAAATCATCAGAAAACTGAAAATAACACAAGAGTACATAACCTGAAATGGATAAGGCTGAACATTTTAGAAAGAAGTGTGACAGAGATTTAATTTCTGATTTTGAAGCACAGAAAGTACAAAAGCTTTACTTCCCTCTTCCTCATAAAAGAAGGATTAGGTCGTATTTAACAAATAAAAAAAATCACCTGTCTTGTGAAACCCCAAATTACACAATGAAACTGTCCACGATCTCACTGAGTGCAGTAACTTAAGTTTTTTAAAAAATAGTCTATAATATAAACAACAAGAATTAAAGCTATATTTTTCTTAGTTGAATGAAGACAAAGATATATTTTTCATGGATAAACTACTCTCACAACTCCTTGAGACCTTCCTGAAGCCTGCATTGTAGCACATGTATCTTCGCACATACTTCCAAAATACATGTTTCCAGACATAGAGGACTAACACTGGATTAAACTCTCTACCTAATTCATTCAGTGTTCTGTCACCAACAGAAAAGCAAGTGCTGTTGAGCAGTTAGTCATGGAAAAATATCTCTGTGCCATCTGTGACTAAAACCCTCAGATGTGTCTGCATCTCAGTGCTTACTGGTAGGAAAACAGGATGAAATGCGGATCACAAACTCCAGAAGGCTACCCCAGGCTGCAATAGTACCCCAAGTACTCAAGAAGACAAGTCACACTGGTTGAAGCAAGATGAAAGTTATGCTTTAAGCAAAAAGAAATCTTTTGAAATACTGGGTGTCAGAGTGTAAATCCCATATCCTAAAATTAGATCACTGATGCAGAAAATTGAATAAGGAGATGTACTTTGTTTCAAATTCACCTTTTACCTGTCCTCCTATCTAGCCTGGCATCTTAGACAAGCCTCTTCCAAAACTTATCATTGCACTCCAGTCAAAGTAGCCTTTTCAACTTTATTTTCTTATGCAATTAAAATTAGAGTATGTCTGATGTAGTATTATAGTTAACAAAATCACTGGGATTTTGTCCTGATAGAAAGCAGAGCTATCAGGAGAACCTACAGATTTAAGAGATTTTATTAGTGTGTAGCCAGTTATTTGAGAAAAATAAAACAGGCACACCCATAGAAAAAAAAAAAAAATCCCTCCGATCTGACCACTGCTCAGAAACCGAGGGTGTGATACCTGACAGAACTAGACTGCCCTGAGGATAGTTTCCTCTATTTTAGAGGACTCAAATCTGACCTTAAGAGAAGGTCAGCTTGCCTATACTTTACTAATACAGGATGATTTTGTACTATGTGTTTACATTACTGATTTCATTCCTTAAAATATTTTTTCCTATCAATTTACACCATGATTATTTACTTTATTCTTTAATCCCACAAATTCTGTGATAAAGATTATTTTGACTAAGTGTATAAGGAATATTTTTTTACTTCATTTATTCTTTCACATGTCCAAAGTTACAAAAGGAAGCTATTGCATATGAGAGCTATTGCAGTTAGAGTCCTCATGTATAATTTTACAAGAACTATAACATTCCATTGCTAGATTCTCAATCAGATTTTGTGAAATGAAATAAAGTCACAATCCTTCAAAATCTTATGATCTTACAAAAATGGGTTTCTTGTCTTTGAAGGCTACGCCACAGTTTTATCAGTTTGTCTTATATTTTGTGCAGCTGTTTTTTTCCTCAATTATAGATGAAGACCATTCAGTTCTAGTGTTTAAATATGTTGGAGATTGTTTCTCCACTATTGTTTAGACAGACACTTCTTTCCTCTGCACCATGGCTTTGGGAATAGAAGTGCTACTGCGACAATATGGCACCATTTCCTGAACTACTGAATGATGCAAAGCATTCATGTAACTTGTCATCAGTAATAACTGTTAATTTGTAGTTTCCTTTCATAACACTGATGTGGGAAACCTAAAAAGAATCCATTATTTATTTGTTTACTTGGTAATTATAAGAGCATTATAGTCTGATCTCATATCTGAAGGAAGGACTATAGTTTTCAAATAATACCCAAAATTATGACTTGGAAATAATGTATTTAGAATTTCAGATTGCTAAATACTCCATATTTTTACATTATAAAAATCTATGTTTACATTTGAAGCATGGAAAGAAAACTGCTTACACAACTGTGAGATAACAGGTAAAATATCTCTCCAATGAGTCAGTGCTTGTATTTCTGTCTTGCCCATTCCTGATATTTATTGTACCTTCCTAAGTAGTTTTATTTTATGGGGTACTGGGAAAGGAATTTCCAAACAATAAAAAAAATACTTATTTACTTAAAATGCTCTCTCCAAGGTTTACATCTCTACTTATATTTAAACAATTATAATGGGATCTAGCTACTAAAATCGTAAAATAACTGCATATACAACATCTTAATCTAAAAGAAGACAAAGACTTATTATTTAAAAAAAGATTAGATTCTCTCAAATGGCAGATACTTAAAAGAGAATAAACTGTTAGTCCCTGTAATAACATAAATTTAAAAGAATTCTTCAGCTGAAAACCTGCAAAATTAGAGAATGCAGAGGTATTTAAAAAAATCATTTGTCTACTTCTATCATTACAAATGATATGGCATATTCAATTCCATCCCAGTCAGATAGGATGTGACCTTCTATCTCATACCTTGAGCAGGTGTACCATTTTGGAGGACAAAGGGTAAAGGGCACTGGGTAATGACATCCCACAACCTTCTGTTCCTCCCATGCAGGACTCAGAATAATCTATATTTTTTAAAATGCCTGCCAGACTCAAACCTAAATGTCAACTAGATTGAAGAATGTCTTTATGAATTTTGATGGGATGAAGCACGCACATCTCCACTACCTCTGAAGTTAGCTGAGTCTCAGGATGCAGAGATGCAGGTATTTAGGCATGAAAATACTTCAGTGGGAAACTATCTTACCTATTAGCAAGTACAGTTACCGAGTACATTATCCAGTAATTAACTCCAACATAAGCAAGTCTGTAAAGCGAAACAACAGAAAATAAAATATCCATGCTATCCATAAGAATTTCATCGTCGTTTTGTGCTTTTACTTTGGCCAAGCTTTATCAGGTCCTGATAAATGCCCATTAGGAGCTGGAGCACATGAGGAAAGATATTCCTGATGTTATTCAAATGCATTTTACGAATTACCTCGAAGGAATATAATTTGTGCCTTTCAAGATTGCTCTGTGATGAAAACTAAAGCAAGAGGAGTGGGAACGATCAGAAGAAGTTTCAGTTCAAAAATCACACTGCTGGATCTAATCTAAAATGCTAATGTAGTTGCACCTTTTATGTAAGCAGAAACTTACAAGTTCTAAATATATAATATATATAAATAGATATAGTATCAGCCGTAGTTAGGTGTCTGTGTGGATAGTGGAAATTGTGAGGTGGAAGGGGACAAGTTATAGGAACAGAACTTAGTCTAGTCCATTAAACAGAAATACAAGCAAGTTGGGTATACGTTCTTAATAATTCATGTAGTCACTTAAACTAAAATGCCCTCTGACCCCAGGTCCCAGAAATCACAGTTCTCGTAAGTAATTCTGAATTCATTTTTGAGAGAAAAGTCTTTGCAATGTGTTGATTCTAGTAAAGAAGTCAGTGATATGTCATAACCCTGAATGCACTGTTCTAACTCAATTACTCACGTTACCTCCTTGGACCTTCAACTTCTAATTCATAACTTCCAAAATTTTAATTGCAAAACAGTTATTTATCCAAAATACTACCCATTTAGACGTCTCTTTTCAGAGCCTACCAATAGAAAGGACTTAAACACAAAGAAAAACCAAGAAAAAAAATAGGAACCCCCTAAATCTGCTTTCTCTTCCCTTCCCTTCCCATTTTATTTAAGGGAACATTGCCTGATTTCTGGCATCCCTAATGAATACATCCTTTCAGGGATCAAAGCAAAGGCAATTGATATACAAAATTTATCCCATACTCTAGACTAAGGGAAAAAAATCAAAATAAAGCAACAACAACAAAAAAAATCCTACACAGTGCCTAGACATTGAATGCTCGATGCATTCAAATGCTATTCAGTGAGCTAGTGTAAAGTACCAGTGTAAGGCAAGAGAGAAATACAGACTCAATATCTAGGTGTGCAATCACAAAGCTGATTATATGGAGATGAGATTGTGAATGTTCATCCTTTCTGTCCCCTTCTACTTATTCATATTCAATTAATTTTATTCTTGCAGAACTATAGCTTCTAAGAATAAATGTAACTCATGAATAAAACAATACATAGTGGTACATTGTAAGACACTAGACAATAATACTCTGCCTTCTACAAACTAAATTGTTGCAAGTAAATTTTACTAGAAAAGAATCCTGTAAATAAAGGAAACAACTACTTGAGCTGTGCAAATTATTTTGAGTTCAGATCTAAAAAGCTTCCATTTCCACTCAGCTATGGTTCAAGGTTTTATTAATATATATTGACATTAACTACGTTAACAAATTCTTAAACTTGTCTATATCAATCATTTCTTTTTCCCCTTTCCACAGCTGGAATGTGGAAAGCCTGGGTCTTAATAACTACCATACAACAAAGTAATAAAAACTTTCTATCCTAGTCCACCCGATATGAATGTCAAGAGTGCACAAGCGCCCTTGTGACACACCACTATAGAGCTTTATATACACGAACAGCCAAAGGACAGTTATGGACAGAAAGAAAAAGCAGGTCACATTGTGCAAGTTTACTCCCAATATGCTTACTCACTCCACCTGTCTATCCTAAACAACATCAGCTCCATTTCTAATACACACAGTTCTTGGTTTAACTTTTGCCTTGCCTCTCTCTCCTTTTGACAAATAATTTTGATGAATAATCATACTTTCTATTATCTGTTTTTGGTGGTAGGCAGGAACCAGACAATTTAAAAACTTGTTGCAAGAAATACATGCAGCTATGTTAATTCTAATATAAAAAATATAAATAAATCTGTATTAATACAGAAGTGCATATATATATGTTATTCTTAAGGTTTTGGTTGATTCAGCTGTTCATGCTATACGAAAACGGTATGTTCTCCCAGAAGCATCAAATAACAACAGCTTTTTTATGTTATAGTTCCCTCATATTTTAAGAACATGAAGAACAACATTTTTTGGTAATTTTTTCTTTGTCTTGGCCCAAAACTCATAAATAATTCAAATTCTTCACTTGCAGTGGTTTTTTTCTGTTGTGGTAGACATGATTAATTTTCAATAGAATGTAGGAAGTATTCATTCCCTTTACGCATTTAGCTTTAAATAAGCACAGAATTGTTTCATTTTAATATTTTTTTAGATTAAATAACAGAAAATAAATGTAAAACTATATGCCAAAACTCAACTGCTCTAAGAACGCACCAAATAAAAAGTGTGCAGTTTCATGTGACATAAGACCTTTAAAGAGAATAAATTACTTTTTTTTTTGTATTTTTTTCAACTCAGCTTGCATATTCTTGTTTTTAAAACTGACAGAAGTGGAAACAAAATGTATCCCCTAATATGAAAGAAAAACACTGCATACTATCAGCTTAATTTTTGGTACACCATTAAATTTGCTTCCAATAACGTATTGTTACCTTTGTAGTTAACCTTGAAACCGATTGAGCCCACACTTTCATCCGTTTGAAGGTGCAACCACATCTGACTGCTCATGCTCACAATTAAGTCTGGTACAAAGCTCCCCGTTAACCTATAGATAGAAAAAAAATCTGTAAAGATATTAAGAAAGTAGATTTTTTTTTCTTTTTGTAAGGAATCTAAATAACTAATAAGGGGGTTTTAATGTGTGTGGTTTTTGTTTTTTTTTTTTTTTTTTTCCCAATTCATTGTATTCACACCAAATTAGTTATCTGCTAGCTCATTAGCCAGTACAGCTCTCAAGGTTGTAATGACTTCAGATTGGATACTACTCTATAAACTGAAGCAACTACTGCTTGCATTGTACTGAAATATTTCATCTCAGTTTCAGTTGCTGGTCCAGAAAGACATGGATCTCCCAGAATCCTGAAATTCATCTGGCAGCCCTGTGTGCATGACTCAGACACATGTAGGCATATCAAATGGCACTAGAAGCCCATAATGAGGCACTACCTTTATTATTTTGAAAAAGTATTTTTCTAGTATATAATTACACATGCATTGCACATTTAAGAGGAAGTTATTATTCTTAAGTAGCAATACTGTTATGAAGGTCCACGTGTTCCCTGCACTCTCTCACCTCCCCTCATCACCTCTACCACAACAATGGAAGAACATGCCTGACAGACTCAGCTGACATTCAATCCTTCATTAATAAAAATACCAGATGTCAGAACTTTAAAACCTTCTAACGTTAGAGGATGCTGATTAATTAGAAAGAACTAGACCTGGTATTTCTTTTTTTCCCACTTTTCATATTGTTTGCAAAAATTTGAAAGTCAATGCAATCCTAAATGTTCATTCTGGTTGCTGAATGAAATAGTGTGATAGCAAAAAGGAAATGTGAAAGCTGCAATTTTATGTTATAATGATTTTTTTTTTCCAAAATTTGTCTCAAATTTGGTAAGGGTTTATCAACTAAAGCAGAATGGTGAAAAGTACCAAAACATTTTCCATTCTTGTAAAATGGATTACAAGCACAAGACTGTATAAGAGTGAAAACTGTTAGCTTTTTGCAGTTCTAACCATTCTTTAAAGCTAGCTGAAACTTCAAGTGGACGATTTTAAATATATTTTGCAGTTAATTTTAGTTCTCGTCTCTGGTCTTTTTTAGCTTGTTTCTATATAAAATACTCTGCTGTGGGAGAAATTCGTGTCTATTTCCCACATCTGTGTTCACAGATGGAGCTACTACAAAGACTCTTGCCAGAATTGAACAAGTAAATGACTGGCCAAAATAATTTACTAACTGCTCATTCCCTTACTAAAGGAAAGTGTCTTCAATGGCACTTTGAAGTGAGTTCAGTCTCTGCCAAATTAATAGATTAACAGGATGTTCCTCAGAAACAACACTGATGTAATGGCTAACAGAGTTTTGTATTGTCACTTGTAACTGACAGGATATTTTGGGAATACTGAAGCCATTGGGAATATTAATCTCTTTGTTGCGTCAGAGAGCATAATTCCTTTGATAAAGAGCCATCAATTTTTTTATTATTTCTATTTTCTGGAGTCAATTATAAATACATTTTTTAAAATGCAAATAGTTTTCATAAACAATATTTTTCAATTAAATAGTACATGGGGAAAAATATACCATGTGAAAATGCATTTTTGAAAATAAGAATCAATCAACAGAAAAAAGAAATCACTTGTTGCTCTTTTTTTTAGTGCTTAGGGGTCCCTGCACAATGTTTGGGAAGACTTTGGGGCCACAGAGCAATACGATCAAAAAAAACCAGCATTATGTGAAGGAAGCAATTTAAGGTAATAGTGAAATTCTGCAGTTATGAATTATCCTTTCTTTCCTCCTGGGGTTTATGCACCTTCCTGGACCCTGGATGCATTACCTAGATCCCTCTCCCAGAAGTATGTTCTTACACCTTCCCTTTCAAAAAGGCAGTGAGCAGTGAACATTGTCAACAGCAGAAATGGACAGATGTGATCATGATGCCACCCATTTTATTGAACAGCTTAACAGTTATGACATTCAGCAGGGTGTTTTCCACCTCTGCTTCTAGGACTGCAGAACCACCCATTCAACGTACTAGTGACATACACTCCCCCATGACAGAGTACGCCGAAGACTAGATTAGAGGACATTCAGAATATTGCAACACTCTTCTTTCCACCTACTGAAGACGATCTGTAATGTGGGAGACTGGATACATGTACACCCAACACAGCAAGCATACTAAGAGTAAGAATGAGTTACATGACTTGTGCACTCTGTTTTCCAAACGTGTGTTACAGGACCCAGTGCCTAGATGCGCACATTATTAAAAGTCACCTGCAGCAACTGTCAGACCAAGCTGCTGAAAGCAGACTGCCAGATAACCTGAAAAAGTGCTGTGACTGATGTATGAAGGAGGTTCCACCTTTTCTTCTCCTTCTTCCTCTCTGTCCCTTGGTACTAAAACTGAACACTGCTCCATTTTGCAAAGACCTTAGTTCCTTAGGAAAGCACTAAGAATGCCTTTATATTGGTCATCTTTTCAAACACACAAAAAATCTATTTCATTCAGATTTAAGTTCACTTTTGTGGTAGGCTCACTAGGCTGGAGCAGTCTGTCATGTTGCTGGGTGCCATGTATATAGGCACAGAATACAGGTACCCAGGGAAACTTAACAGCAAATACTAAAATGGTTTTGGAGTTCACTTCTGTGATTAGCACCTGCAGAGTAGGAATTATCAGGACTGCAATTCTCAATTTAGGAAGCACTAATGCACTAATATCTAAATGCCACTTAAATTCAGGTTTTGGTTCTGAACCTTCCTATCTAGCAGTGCATAGTAAAACTAGTATATTAAACACTTGGACACGTTTCCTGATTAACTTTGATAAATTGGAAGATAAATGTTTTCACATCATTTACGCATAAACCAGACATATTCAAACCAACGTTCTTCTGCATTTTGCAGAAAGATAATTATTTTAAAATTTAAAATCCAAAAATTATATCATACAATAGCTGATTTATTTGCTATGCATCATATCTCAGACAAAGTCTGAAAGGCTCACAGGAGAAAAGATTTACAAGTTTTTTACATTAGTCAATTATGTTCCATCTTCCATGTAATTTTTTAAAAACATTTTAATATTAGTAAATTCAACACTGATCTTCTGATCACAGAATAATCAGTGATCATTCCACTAGTAAACAAAAGTAATATATGTGTGGCTGATTATGGAATGTTGTTTAATATTAAACCCCCACAAATTCATTGGGGGATTTTTGCCTTTTCCAGGATCTCCATAGTAATAATTCTTTAAAGCTATTTACCTTGTTATTTACAGAGCAGATTGTCTTATCATATGTCATCACTTGACAATTCTAATTAACTCTTTTATTACAGAAAATGATTCAGGATTCCTTTATATTCATGACAAGTTTAATCTTGTAATTTCATCATTTGTCCCCAACCTAAGTGTTATCATCAGACATACTTTTATAAAATACTAACACCTTTAATGAAATAAAAGCTGGACAGACTGCTTCACTACACTACTCAAAATTTTAAATATCGTACTGTGCCTCAATGTGTTATTGTAATTCAGGTACCAATGAAAAAACAATAGTTTAGCATTAATAAGACCTGATGAATTGGTACTTAATAAATGTTCTTTCCACATGAGAGGATATTCAATATAGTTTAAGAATCTAAGAATATCTGAAATTGAATTCCAGCAGGATCAGAAATATATTTTGAAGGCTTGGTACTGTTAGTTTATAAAATAGAAATTACAGTACTTCCCACTTCTCAAACTATTATTAGTAACAATTAGCACACCTACAATCCACTGAAGAAAAACTGCATTATCCTAAAGTAATTGCACCTGAAATACCTGGCCAAATCCTGGTCTCCTTATTGATAAGAAGAGACAGAACAATTAGAAAAACAATTGAAAATACATCAGATGATAGTCTGTACTCTGAAGGATAAATCTAAGGGGGAATTTATGATGAAAATCTGCAAATCCTGAAACAACTATATTTTATGCTCAATTTTTTGCAATTAATAATATTAATGAGATGAAATTAGAAAAGAAAAAAGGTTAACATTGATTTTAGGGTACTCAAACTAAACAAATTCTTGATAGCATTCCTACGGTAAATAATGGAAAGTTACAGTATATAGTGTGAATATATTTCCATTAAATATACTGCAAGGAATATCATTCCAAGGAATCTTAATTTTGCTATTCTTTTGGGGTTTTTATTAAATACCTTTTGTACCATTTATCACATTTGCTTCTTTTCTGATCTGTGTTTCAAATTTGTAAATCTTTTGAACTAATGATAACATAAGATGCTTACTTAGAGGCCAGTATATTTAAAAATATCAGCTAAATATTATTTAGCCTTTTCCAATAATCTTTTCTAAATAGCAGACAACCTTTTATGGGTGAAGTATATTTTCTAAGCAATAAACAACATCTTTGTTTGGTTTGGTTTTTTTTTTGTTTTTCATAAAATTGAGTCAGATTAAAAAAAAATACAATGTATTTTAAATTACACTTATTTCTCCTACAAAACATTGAATATTTACTCAGAATGGAACTGGAGCTACATAAAATGACAGACTACAAGTAATACCTAACCACAGTGTTCTGCATATTTTGAAATGTCTGAGGTATAAACAGAATCACTGGACTATACTGCTGTCTTCAAAATTTTACAAATTAAGTAATAAGGTTCTGATTTTGTCTTCTTGAGACTGTTGGTATTATTATAAGACCAGTAATCATCACAAGTTAAGTATTCAAGAAACATGGATTCTGAAGTTAACCAATGGCTGTTAAGTATGTATATCTTTATATATATCCAGGCTCACACATTCTAGAAGAACGTTAACAGATGATAAAAATCTTATTTAATACTCAGTGCTGATTTGTAAACATATGTGGTTTAAATAATAGTCTACTCAGATTTTCTCTGTAGTAATTTTCTTCACCATCCTAACTGATTTTTTGAATTATCTACAATAGTCAATAAGCACTTAAAGGTCAAGATCCTATCGTACATCTTTTGTCATAATAAGCTTCCTAGGAGATTGTAAAAGTCATCCATTTATCTATTCTCAATTATGTTCTTATACACTTTTAATCTGAGAACACATTTATAAAGGAAACACAATAGTCCCTAAAAATTTACGTATTCACATGAATGTACAGTCTATGTCTTTTAAAATTTCTGATTTTTTTCTTTTATGATGTCTAGCCCATTTCTGACTTCAGAACAGTAAACATATAACAATGTATTTAAACTGTCTCCTTCAGTAATTTTAGAAGCTCAGTAAGATTAGTTTTTGTTGAGGCTTACCTGATTCTAATCACTATTTACTCTCGTCAAAAAACATATTAATGATATTTTGTAGTGCATACAAATTTTACATATAAAAGACTTACACTTGAAGCACAGTTTTAGGATCACCCACTTCTCCTCCATCACCAATTGTCAGTGTGTCATAGCCAATCTCCAGATCAAATTCTTCAAAATTTATCTGAATAACCTAAGAAATAAGTAAATATATTTTATAAATAAAGAAACGTACCTGAGGGATAAGTCTGTAAATAAGCTTTCCAGTAGCATAAATAAAAGAAATTTTCCAACCCATAATTACATGTAGCTTCAGCATATTTTACAATACATTATTGTAATTAACCCAACAGGTTTTTGTTCATGAAATATGAATTACAGTAACTTTAAGGTATCATCACTCTACTGACCTCCTCAAAGCACCATCATTTCACTTATTTACATAGTGGTTACATGTTTAATATAGTCCTGAACAATTGCATTACATTTTGATTAAAATATACTCAAAGGCTAACATAACTAATTGCACTTCATGCAATTCTATTGTCTTCAAGTAACAACTGAATAATTGTTCTTCACTGAGTAAATGCAGTGAAGGTGAAGAACATAATTTACTCCTGACATCTATAACCTGGCTCAAGTAGGATAAAACTGGATTGAGGGTAAAAGTCATTTTCTTATTTCATGAACCTGAGCAAAATGCAACTATTAGAAGCATGGGCATTTGTTATATTCTGTAATTTAAACCATAGTATGCATATTTCATGCTGAAGGATAACATTTTCAACTCCATTTTAAGAATACAATGAATTTTTCACTTAGAGAAAAATTCAGCCATGTTATTAGCAAAGAAAGTAAAGCATAGTTTCCATCCATGTATTAATCATGAAGTCCCTCAAATTTTCATATAGATAAAAAAAGAATACTTATGTGTAGGAATTTTTAATACTTATGTCCTTATGTCTGTAATAAATGGTCTTTAATTATTGTTATAATTGAGAACTGAGAGTGCTTAAGAGAACTGTTTGTGTTTAAAGCTATGGATGCCATTCTGATGGATTAATATCACGTCCTTGAAAGCTCATGTTACTTTATTACACCGGGGTTCTGGTAATTTTATGAAGAAGGACATGCTTTTATGAACAGAAGCCAGTACAGGCAAGTTGGAGAAACTAATAAATATTGAAGGATTGTAATTTGTTCCAAAGGGAGGAGAAACATTTTTCTTTACAGGTGTAAATGGGAACATAAGTACACTGAGGAACAGATAGTTTGGCATATTCACATATACAAATGTGTGTGTGTGTATGTGTGTGTGTGTGCGTACATGCACATGTATATGTGCGTTGTACCCCAGGGAACAGAGTCAAGTACAGGGACTTAAGAGGGCCCAGATGGAGAGGACACGGAAAATTGTGTAGGCCAGTAGCTGATTTGCTCTAATTGTCTGCATAAAGCAGACAAACCCACACATAAATCTTCTTAATCTTCTTAGCATTTTAAAAAAAAAAAAAAATCTAGATAGTTTTTCTTGTTCTAGCCACGAAATTTGTAAGCCTAGACATAACAATTTAAATTGAAATCTAGCCTTAACCAGA
>KL278170.1:364-44626 GCA_000699545.1 Podiceps cristatus | reverse complement strand
CTGGAAGGCTGCAATGAGGTCCCCCCGCAGCCTTCTCTTCTCTAGGCTGAACAAGCCCAGCTCCCTCAGCCTCTCTTCGTAGGGGAGGTGCTCCAGCCCTCTCATCATCTTCGTGGCCTCCTCTGAACCCTCTCCAACAGTTCTGCATCTGAACCCTCTCCATCAGTTCTACCTACAAGGCACCTGTCCCACCAGCACAGCCTGGCTGCACACAAATGTCCTGGAACTCAGGCAGAGCTTCATTTGATGTTCGCTCAAATCATTACATGAAATCCAAGTGACTCCAGCTACCATTGTGACATGCCCTTGCATCATATGATTAAATAATAAATACAAAATTCCTTTGCCCTTCATTTTTGCTTTCAGGAATAAATGCGTGACACCATGGAAGAGCTGTGAGCCAGCTTTGCTTCCTTCATTTTGTAATCTTAGCCATGAACTCCAACTCCTCTCATTTCTCTGGGGTATGCTTTTTTTTCCCAACTATACAAGGAACAGTAGTTTTGCCTAAAATGATCAGCAGTTGCATTGTCATGTTTGCTCGCCTTACTATAACACTCACAGAATGTCCCAGTAGAAGAAAAGCCGTCTGATCTCCACCATGCTCATTGCTGAGTTGTTGTCCATCAGACAAGAAGTCAATGGGAATTCTGATCTTAATTTCCAAACGCACTTAATGAGACTTTTAGTTGAGACTTACATATCCAGGAATCATCACCAAATTTTATTTCTCTAAAGCTGTTCAACCATATTACACGCATCACATAACTTTCTGAGTTGTTCCTGGTATTACCTACTTTTTGATTAAAAATAATGCCAAAACTGCAGATGACAAATAATATGTCAAACAGGACTACTACATGAGCTGTATGGATAGCCACTCCATGTTGTTACTTCAGCATTTAAAATCTGTTGAAACCGCATTCTGATCAATTCAGAAATGGGAAAAATTATGCTGTGTATTTAAATAGGGATTTTTTTCCATAGTAATTCTTAGAACTGACTGGGAAATTGCATCCAAATAGTTTTTCTCCTAAAAGGCAAAAATCCCTAAAAAGTAACTCTCCACTGTTACTTCTGACAGATTATGAGAATGGAAAGTGAGTTCTCAAAACATTAAAAAAAAATTCTGTACAAATATTTTGACATTTGAAATTAAAGATGTCCAAAGTCAGCAGCCCTGGTTCTTGTGAAATTCCCTTAGCCATTCCTACAAAAGATCAAAGACAATATGTGGGGGAAATTGCCCTTTTCTTATATTTATTTTTAGGCATCTCCTATGGGTCTCTTCCTAAAGAGCTTTTTGGTCTGAACTGGTATGTCTACACATACATTCTTATTGAAATAAGTTGCTTCAAGATTATTTTGGCCAGATTTGGGGCCATTTAAAAAAATCTAAGAAATAACCACAGGATGACTGAACAATCTGTCTCACCTCTCTAATAATTACTTTTCAGAAGTGTGATAAAGTCTTTTAGATGAAGGTTTTTTTTTTTTCCTAACTTTAAACTTCAGGAGTGTAAATGTCTTCAGAGAAACTTGCCACTCCATACTCTTCCATCATAAAAGCAGAAGAATTGGCTTTGCAGGACAATTAATGAGTTCCGTCTTCAGTAACTGATCCCAAGGCTTGAAGGGACTACAGAGGATGAGTGGAGTGGTTATATCAGATGTACAAAACTCCACCTTGTATCTCTCTCTTTATTCAGATGCCTCCTAATCAAACTGTATCTGATATCTTAATCTAAACTGGAATGAATTGCATATCTAGATCTTCCAGAATAACCAAATAAAAGCATAATAAACCAAAGCAAACCAAGAAACATACCACAAGAATAACATCTTGCATCACTCTCTTGAATCACTATAACATCCTAACGTTGCTTTTCAAACTTGGACACGGTTTCCACTTTACACTGAATTTTCCTTTGGGATTTGGGGTTTCTTTCCTTATTTCTTTTCTACTTGTTTTGAGTGTGAATGTACATATCAACAGAGAATTACTGTAAACTGTGCCCAACAATATTCCCAGTAGGTAGGTAGAGAGACCCACAGAGAAGTCAACTATCTGTAGAGCACTTCAGGGATCTCACCAGCATCTGGCCCATCTATCTATGACATCCCAGCCTAGATCACCATTTTGAAGCATCTTGATACAGATCCAGCATTGTAAATTTGAGCTTTGCTCTGCACTTGCTCTGTTGATACAGCTGCAGTGGGTATCCGGTCATTTGGGCTGAGGAGTTAGAGGCAGATGGCCCTAATGCTAGCCAAATCACTCCCTTCTGTGCTGTTGGCTACAGAAACTGGCATGCTTTAACCATACTAGCCCAGTAGGCCATCTGGATTCAGACAGACCTTCGACCCTTTTTTCTGGCGTGTCTAAGCATTGTAAAACTTAGCTCGTTGGCAGTCATGGGAGTTTCTGGGGTTTTTTTAAAACAGATGTCCCAAGGAACAGTGAACTGACGTTTCATTTGCTGCCTAGGGTTTCTTCACATCTATTTCAAGACCTTGCAAAAGCAGTCAGTGCTGTGAAGCTGCTTCTCCTGTGGAAAACAAAGCCTGGGAGAGAAAATCAAGTGTTCAGTTTTGCAACCAGTTTTTCAAAGCACGCACAGCAATCTGGCCCTAGAGATGGGGCTGTCCTTCCTTTACAATACTTTGGGTGCTCTTTGAGACCTCACAGACCTCTTAAACATGAAAATAGTGCCTTGGAGCCCTTCAAGTGAGGCTCTACAGGTAAGGACCCAGAAGCAGACACAGTGGAGATGGTGTGAGTCAAGGAATACAAGACAGAGAGGAAAGATTGTGTATCC
The DNA here is from genome assembly GCA_000699545.1 of Podiceps cristatus. Classification (NCBI taxonomy): domain Eukaryota; kingdom Metazoa; phylum Chordata; class Aves; order Podicipediformes; family Podicipedidae; genus Podiceps; species Podiceps cristatus. The sequence continues at coordinate 41,807 of KL278170.1, read as the reverse complement.
GAAATCTACATTTTAAAATTACAATCCTAAGATTCCAGCTAAACCTCTGAATAATTTTGTGGATCTAGTCCATTCTGTTTAGTGAAAAAGAAGCAAAGATTGCCCAGAGAATTATCTGGTGAAGTGCTAAGTGCTAACGTCGACGCATAGGATTAATTAAAATTAAGCAAAAGAAAGGAATGGGAAAGAAAATTCAGCTAGTAAGCTACCTGGGGGACTGGGAGAAACAGACACCTTCCCTGCTGCCTGGCTCATGGTAAAGTTTTCTCTCAAGGAAAGCAACTTATATTCAACTCATATACAATACAACACTCTATTTACATTATCAAGGACTTTGGACTAGACAACCAAGTAGATCTTTCTGCCTTTTTTTCTTTCTTCTCTTTTTTTTTTTTTTTTTTTTTTTTTTTTTTAAACAAGGCTATACTGATATTCTTGCCCCAGACTTGGATGAGAGAATGTTTTATTCAGTTATGAAATTAAATACTCTAAAGCTCATGAGATGACAGCCATTAGAGCACAGCATGACTAAATACTATTCACCTAACATAACATTATCCATCAAGAATCCAACACACACACACACAAATGGCCCACACCCAGTGCACCCAGCCAATACCTAATCTGTTGAAAATTAAGCTGGTAGTGTATGTTAAAACATTTGTGGGAACTTTGGATCCTGAGATATTTTGCTACAGTCTATGAGCCTTTCAATTAATTCATTACTCATTTTTCCCACTTGCTTATTCATAACCAGAGGCTATTGTCTTGTGTTTCTGACATCACAGTCCGTTGCCTTAGGAACGGTGATGATGTCATGAGGGTAGAATTAGCACCTATTAATATGAATAGGCACACAGAAGAGATGAATAATGAGTTCAGGGCCTGAATTAGACACAAATTACTAGGAATGTTTTGGACAGGAAAAATACTTGAAAGGTAAATGGGGCTTATATTTAAATATTATGTTTTCATTGCACTTGGACAGTGAACAAGAGTTGATATTTGAGTAATAAAATTACAAATAGTGGGGTGAGAACAGCTGTAGGATCATGAAAGTTTTTTTCCATGCAAATGAGCCAAAAGTTATGACTTTATTTTGAATGCTAATGGATAAGAGCGTGTGTCCTAGAACCCAACAAGGTAGAGGGCTCACTAACATCCAAGTACTTGAAGTTCTCGGAGTCTGACAGACCATGAGTCGACAGAGTATTTCATGATGTCTAACCACACTTTCTCCATTTCCCAATGAGATGTGTTTCCACTCACACTTGCTCTTTGTTTCCTGATCAACATTCTGCTTTGTTCTAACTCAAACCCTTTTCTTCTGGATTACGCTAAATTACCAGCATAATCATGCACCCACCTGCTAACCAGCATGAATAAAGCAGTTGCAGAAATACTTACTTGTATGAAAAGAGGAGAGCATACGTATTCTGGTCTAGAACAAAACAGAAGTGTAAATATAGTCTTTTTCTTATTCCTGTGGTTTTTTTTTTTTTTCCCAGGGGGAAAAAAATAGTGTTATGGTGCTCACTGTGTCAAATTAACTTTTAACTGTGCAGCTTGTGTGAATGTCACCAGCTTTGGATGTCTTGCTCATTTGTAGCCTAATTTGTGACTAATTTGGAGACCATTTCCACAGGTTAGATTGGTACATGGGAAGGAGAGAAGCGAGAGTGGGGAAAGGGTGCTTATTTCGTCTGACCATGATGCCCTTGCAAAGGACTCCTGGACATTTCTTTGTGAGCCAAATCCCTCTTACAAACAGGTATTGTTTCCCCTCAATTGTCATGGTTTCCCATTGCTTGGCTGTGTTCGTCATTTAGTTTTCAGAGCCCAGATCCATCTCATCTCTCTTGTGTTCGTCATTTACTTTTCCGAGCCCAGATTCAACTCATCTATCTTGGGCACCAACCTCAAGTGTTTGAATGAGGTTTTTAGTCCCCTGTGGCTCTCCCAGCAGTCAGGAGGGGAAAGCAGACACCTCCAGAGGCTGCTTCTGCTGAGGCAAAGTTGTTTGTGTGTGGACAATTAAGGGGCATGAATCTCAGCCCTGATAGCTGAAATGCTTTGGGTTTATTACAGGGTATTTGATGAAATGTGACAGCCAATCTTATCCAAGGAGAGGCACTTGAGCATCAAACCATCACCTCTGACCCGCAGTTCCACCAAGCTCTGAAACAACTTCTTCACTGTGCAGTCACTTCTCCACTTGTCGCAGCTTGCTTGCTGGCACCCTTCCTCCCCCTTGTCCTCAATTTATGGTACTTTTTGCCATTTATTGTGACATTTTTCTACTGGTAACACAAAGGGGTTTATTTTACTTTTTTTTTTTTTTTCTATAACAAAATAATAATAATGTGCAGTTTTCTGTTTTAAAGCTTTCAAACCTTTTCTTTTTCCCTTTTCCTTATTGTTTGTTTTGTTGTTTTTTTCATAATAAAACTCTAATATTATTTTGCAAAGGAAAAAAAAAAAAAAAAAAAAAGGAAGATGATCAGCAAACTCTCTACCTGCTCAGCTGTCATCTGCAGTTTTGAAGGTGAGTCAGGTTCTGAGATTTTAAATCTAAATTGTCTAATCTTTCTACCCTTCCTTCAGCAAGGCAACACCTACACCACAGTCAGAGAGGATACACAATCTGCCCAGGAGTTTCTGACGGCAGGAACACCCTGTCCCAAGCACCTTCTCTTGCTGAGTGTTTGTCCAGAGGCGGCAAGGCCTTCCACTCCATCTTTTGGCAGGTGATACGTAACGCCAAACCTTACAGGCAGGAGGGCGAAAGCCAAGTCTTGAGGATGCTGTCAGCGTGGAAGGATGTGGTGCGATAGTCGGCTCCGTGCCTGCCCCCGTGGATCCCAGGCAGGTGGCGAATGGCGTATTTTCGCTCCCCGCTCTTGACACGAGGATCAAGCTGCCCCTCCGTTTCCGCCGTGGTCTCTGATACTGGCCCCCATGGACTCAGTGTGGAGCCACGTTGGCTTCACTGGGGGAGATAGCGGTGACCCAGTGTGTCCTCAGCTTGTCACTCTCCATCCCAACAGTCCTGAGGAGAAGCAGCTGTCCCTGCGACAGGAGTCACAGCTCCCCAGATTACATTCCTTGCTTGCTTCTAGGTGGTTATGAACATACATGTATTCATTGCACCTTTTTTTCCCATCGAGAAAAACATCTAAAATACATATATTGATCTTCCTAGGGTGCTGGAAGGCTGACCAGACATCTCAATGCTTCATACATAAGACAAAAATTTAAAAAGTCAACTAAATCCATGCTTTTGTGTAATAGGTGTTGCTCCCTAAGAGGCCCCCACACATACTGCTTTATAAAAATATATATACCTAAAGCACATCTCAAACACTTCACACATGCACACACATGACTCCAAGTAGACAAACGCACAGACATGTAAGGGACAGCCACTGCTTTGATCACCTCATATCTGAAATAGGGAAAGGCAGCGTTAGTTTTATCCTGTTTTACAGATGAGATGAACCGAAGATCAGAGAGATTAAGGGTCAGGTTTGCAAAAGTGTCTCAGCAGCTATGGGTGAATGAAGCCAAAGTACCTGCTTTTGATAATCCTTCCCAGCACCTCTTTGAACTGCTGGATTCCTAAACCAGCCCAACTCACTCAAGGTCACTGTGATAGATATTAGTTTTTCTTCAGAGATGCTTTCATCACTAGACTGACCTTCAACAAGCTTTAGTTAAGTTGTGTGACTATGTACAGGTAAGAAAGAGAAAAATATGTTTGAATAATGAGAAACACTGGGCTGCAAAAAGTCCAGTTTGCTGCAAGAGCACATGCAACACATCTATCACGTATTTGTATCCATCCAGAAATGACAGAGCATGCATACACATGAGAAGCACCAAAGAAAACAGGAGCAGCCTAAAGTCCTGGGCTGATCCCAGCCAGGCTCTACCGCTGCTCATGTTTTTATGGAAGGCTTCCTGCCTCTATGCTGGGAGCACGATGGCTCTTCCATTCCGGGTGACTCACGCCAAGTGTGAGGAGCCAAAGCTCTCCACCTCTCAGTTCCTCATTTATCACATCCCTCCCCTCCGTGCTGTCTGCAACTGCACAGGCGTCATCGCTACAGATCAAGCTGGGGAGCCAGCACTGCTCCACAGAAGACAGAAATGGTGAAACAGACAATATTTTTGCTTGTTTCTGTGTGTCTACATCTGATCTTGTGTTTAACACCAGACTAGATGGTCATAACAAATCCCCCTGGCTCTAAAATCTGCTCATTTCATTGAATGAACTATATGGAAAGTATTCATTCTTCTTTGCCTATATAAATATACAGGTATAGATAAATATGTGCACATACATATATATGAAAGTATGCACATCCACAGCCTGCGCACACACACATACATTTTACAACCCTTCAGCTAGATATCTATAAATCTCCAACCTCTTCTTTTTAAATTTTCCCTAGAGTTAAGCTACAGATTATTAATGATAAAATATGAACTAATGCTCATAACATCCCTGTGTATTTAAGGTGGGATTTCATTTCAGCTAACGTTAGCCCACTAAAAGTAGAATTTTAAGCCTAGACTAGTTTTCAGTGCTTCTTTATATTCTTTATAGTCATTAAAAAGAGACAGGCACATCCAGAGGGTAATTTGGCTGCTCTGTTTTAGTATTTATTGGCTAGATATAGACGTCAAGTGCAAAGTAGGGCTGTTAGAGAGAGAAGTGAAATGAATTGGGAATAGCTAGGTGGGATTTAGACACTGGTTCAGCGCTCTACCACCAGCTGTCTTCAGTGCTGTGAGCCAGGTGTGAAAGTTCCCATTATAGTCTTTGGAGACCTTTTTGGTGCAGCCAGGTGGATCCTGAAGAATAATATAGATGGCCCTAAAATGGACATCTACCAGCTTATGACCTGAACTTTGTCCTTAGACCGCAGCAGCCAAACTGACTACAGGCATGATGTCGTTCTCCAAACACACATATGGAGTGGAGACTTTGAGGTATCCAAGACACCAGCACAGGACTCACAAACATGACACAGGACCTCTGGGAGACCTGAATCTTCTTGAAGTGCAGCTGGTGGATCTATGGGATACACTAAAGTATTTCAACATTAAATGCCTAGTACTAAGCCAGCTTCAGATCTTCAAGGACTGTGACTGACCGAGATAGATAAACAGGCCATAGAAAGATGTGGGGCTCAGCTTAGATCACTAAGCCTAGTGCCACATGAAGTTCCGTCTCACTTCTAGTTGCCACTCTAGTAAAGCACAGATCTGCTGTAGGCTTTGTGTCAGATCCAACACCTGCATGTAGACACTGCAGGTATTTTAGAGGCAGCTCAGATGGCACAAACCCACAATATCTTTAACAGGGCATGTCTGAGCGTGAGGGCAACCTTCATGCTGAAATTATTCAGGTCAATAATCCTTAAAGCCTAAAATGGATCTTATTTTAAAATATTCTTCCATCTAAGTGGATGATGCCAAGAACAAAAGGAAGATTCTCTGGAACAGTTCAATTGAAGAAGCATTCTGAATATCCTTTTCTTCAAATTATCTCCTGAGAACTGTTGGAGGTCTGCCCTTCAGTAAGGAGATAAATGTCTTCCATTTTACCAGCCAGGAAAATGAGTACGGACAGCTGAAGCAATGCATTGCAAACATTCAGAAAGCCTGAGGTAACTCATAGAGTAAAGGCTGGAAAAGACCTACACAGGGTATAGCTGGTTTACCTTACACTCAAGGCAGAACCAACAAGGCAGAACCAACAAGCCCATATTTCTGGCCATGGGCTTATAATATTGTTCACAAGAAGTATTGTCCTTCTGCATTTAAGGTTAGTTTTTAGTCATCAGAACTGTCTCACAAATAATTCTATGTCCTCCTGGGATTTTTTTTCCTTGCAGTTTCAGATTTTAGCATAACTCTTTGGTCAATGATGCAAATGCCCAGTCTGTTAAATGGAACTTACATTTATTTCTGAACAAAGTTCTTCTCTGGCTTTAAAGGTTGAATGGCCGTGGTAGTTAAAGAGAGTTTTAAGGTTGCCCTCGAGGCTTTAGTATTAAAAATCCTACAGCATTTGTCCCAATGAATACTTTTCCTTGATTTATGAGCTCCCTCTGCTTCCTTTCTAAAGGCTATAAATGAAGTACACAGAGAGGAGAAACAAACCATGTACAGATAGTTTCCTGAAAGGTCTCTTCTTCACAATAACAAGACAGAACGGATAGATTTCAGCAGTAAGTTCCGACAAGATAACTGTGAGCTCAGACAAGATAACCGTGAGCAATTTAGGGCAACCTCAGAATATGTCAAAGCTTTGACTGATTCTCTAGATCACTGAAGACAGAGGGATTTCTTCCTTTCACTGCAGTCGGCTTTGGCCAAGTCCTCATACTTCAATCATTCTTACTGTATGCAGTGTCTACTTTAGTGCTTGCATACTTAGGATAAATGTTACTATGTTTGCAAGTAGTTTCTTTCACACAAATAATCAGGATTATGAATTAATACATATTGTCTCTAGTCTGCTAGGAATGCAGGTTACCTTAAGAAACAGCTAATATTAGAAAAAAAAAGGGAAACAAAATAGCTAAATATCTTGCAAGGTTTGGTATCCATGACTCCCTTATATGCTCACTGTTCATTGGGCAGATAACTCTTGCTTTGTAAAAGTTATTGCTCATATTTCTGACTGAGTAGTTGGATTGCAAAATGGTTATTATTGTCATATATGGAATCAAGTGTTAGCATATATCAATTTATAACACTTTTAAATTTGATTAATATTTTCATAGCTCTTTGAGATCAGAAAATAGAAAGTTGCCTCTACATGCAAAATAGTGTGATTGGTGTTTTGGGAGAAGAGCAGACACCTCACTGTTTCCTTTCCTGGGACTGTCCATCAGGTGGAATGACAGCCCTAGCGCTTCCCAAAACAAAACTAAGGAGACTCCGCTATTCCACCATGACTGAGGAATTCCATGGTCATTACGTCTTTGGTGCAGGAGCTGAGGTCAGGGGTGTGATTCAGCGGCTATGAATTTTGCAGCACAGGGCAGGGCTCTCAGAAGGTTAAACTGATGACTGGGCAGAAGCCTATAGCAATTGGAAAAGCACAGACTTCTCTGCGTGGCCTGCTGGCAGCAAGAATTTAGTGTAGGAGAACCAAGGCTGAGCAAAGACACGACGCAATGGGCAGGCAGTCACGGCAAGTGTGGATGTTTCAGCAGAGCATGAAGTTCACCTGGGGGTCGTTGCAGCCGTCAGCTGCTTTTGAGGCTTGATCTAAAACCCACTGACCTCAATACAAAGCTTTCCATCACTTTCCATTTGGCAGGATTTGAATCGGTACCTTGGTATTAAAGTTTTGAAATGATGAAAAAAAAAATAGCAGTTCTCACCTGTGGTTTGCCCTGTTTTTGTAACCTGGAAGCACTGAGATTAACTGTGTGTTTCTGGTTTGCATAACAGCTCCAAGTCTCAGTTCAGACATCTTTGTGCCCTGTAACGTAAATGAATTTCACCATTAAAACAGGCAAGTATCTAGTAAATTTGTATATTCTCCAAACTCAAACTCTTGGGGAGAAAAAAGTCACATGAAACTATCCATGTCACAGTGACATCGATGAGTCCAAATGACAGCTCAAGACACCCATGACCTTTCGGCTTTTCAGTTTAGGGATTTTCAGACTTAATCCTAATCTCAACATGATGAATGTGTTGCTTGTAGGGTCTCTTTCTTTGCAGAAATGACAGAAAAAAGTGTCTTAGTGTAGGTCAAAACAAGACTTATGCCCCAAACTAACTGGATGAAACAGAAGTTGATTCAAATACATTTGTAGTAATTTCTATCTGAATTATGAATAAAGAATTTTCTTTTGCCATTGGAAGCTAAAACAAGGATATGATCTGAATTCAGATTCAACGAGAGAGAAATCTTTAGCATAGTCCTTTAGCATACCATTTGTTTCCTAACAGTAAAAACTTCCATGTGATTAGCTGTTCACCACTTCAGCATGACACTGCCTGAAAACTTTGAAAAATTTTAGATGGTCTGACCCAGAGCTCATAAAAGACCCATTACCATGAAATATGTGCCTCCTAAAAATCCTCTGGTCCAAAAGGGCCCATTGCAAAAAAAAAAAAAAAAAAAATGTTTGACTTGAGAGAGTGCTCACAAATATTTATGACAAGGGCTATATAAGAGAAGACTTCTCTGGCACACATAGGTCTTCTTACCAGCTTTGGCTCAGATTCTACATAAACTATGCTGGTTCAAATTTTCAGTCATCTTCATCATAAATTAGACTGGATCATGCTATATTAATGGCAGAATAATGAGCCTACATCTAGACGCACAGGGACCCCTCCCTTAAGATGTCTAGCTGGAGCAAGTCATTGTAATAGAAATGAAATAATCACCTAACTTGTTGCAAACTGAAGCAGAATATATATCTATTAATTAGGAATAGATTGCGGCCCTTTACTGCTCTGAGCAGTCAAAACCTTTTATGTAAGTCTTTAAAAATCACTGTTCTTCCAATTCTTTGTTTTTCTACAGTACAGGCTGACTCTAAGCTAAATTTCTATGTACTCAGGTTAGAAACATTTTTCCCATTCTCAGAGAAACTTCTGAGAATACAAAAAATGTTCTTTGTTTTTTAATAGGGAGACAACACTTGAGGATTGTTGGGAGTTTTTTGTTTTCTTTTCAGGAAACTTGAGAGGCAGTGACCAAAGTGGTGGGTTATTCTCCTGAACTATGAGAGATATTCAGCTTGCTTTGGCCACCACTGAGTTCTCTGAGATTGTCACTTATTCCAAGGTCTTCTCGTCTTGATGAAAGCATTATGCCTGCTGAAAAATGGCACTGAACAATAGGTACAATACCATGACAAGTTTTTGTCTTTTTTTGGTTGTTGGTTTTTTTTCCAGTTTGGTGGTTTTTTTTTGTGTGGTTTTTTTTTTTTGTGGGGGGGGGGGGCAATGCATTATTTTCTAGCAAAATATCATCCAAATGTGGGGGCGAGGCAACCCAGCCAGTTCTAGATGCATTTGGCTACCAACAAAGGCAGCAGAACCAATGCCAAGTATCTTCTCTCTGTCAGTTCCCAGACACACCACAATCTGATTGACACACAGACGGAAGGCATTAGTAAACTACTTAAGAAAAAGGCCAGAGAACCAGTGCTACGATTTCTCTTTAGAATCACAAAAATCCTTTATTTTGCACAACAGCTTCATTACCCTACTCAATCCCATGACATGGCCTCCAAAGTATTTCACGGTGACACTCCTGACAGTCATCTGGAGTGTCCAGCGCCACACACACATGCAGAAAAACACATTCCTGTGCAGAGGCAACGGTCTTGCAAATTATGAAAACAAACTGCAAGTCTGACCTAAATCTTTATGCCTGCTGAGGCTCCATGCTATGTAGTAATAATATTTACAAGGCACATGGACTCCGTCGGCCGGGCTGCCTCGCTCCGTTACCCGCCGCGCTGACGTACATTCTGCATGGTTGGACGCGTGATGTTACCCTGCAGCCCAGGTCCTTGATTTATAGTGTCTGGTACCGTCTCCCTCATGCTGAAATTGAAATGTCTGTGATTTTTGGACACTGAAGGAACATTGGGTTTGCTTTGACCTGTAAATGAAGAGATGGCAATCAATCTTTATTTTTTTTTTTTTTTTAAATAAAACCCCCTTCTTATCTCTGCCTTCTTTTTATGCTGGTATCTACCACTCTCAGAGTTTTTCAGCATTAATTGAGCCAAAATGTCATTTTTTTGGATGCTGATAGTGAATTTAAGCACTCACTAAGGTGGCTAGATCAGAATCAACAAGAGGTTATCCACAGGTGAAAAGCACCAAAGTAAAGACAAGCTGAACAGAGGATTGGATTCACTTAATCTGGCTTTTATTGACTAAGGGTGGACTTGGGCACTTGTATAGGCTAGAGTCAGTGAAGAGGAGAAGGCCTTCAGAGAAGATATCATCCTATCCTGAGCTAGGTAGTTAAGAAGTAGGAGATGAAACCCATGTTTTCAAGGTGCTTATCTTTTTCCATTTAACATGGAGTAATATAAATAAATCATTGGCTTAGACTAAACATCAAACCTGGAGACGTCTAAATTGAGTCTTTCCCACCCAAGGCCTTGCATACTACTTACACTTTCTAATAATGTCCTTAAGGGTGCATTGAAGTCCTTTGGTATGACACGTGTTCATACACCCCAACTCTTCTTCATGAAATGAACCTTATTTAACAAGGAAGAGCATAACTTCACAAAAGTATGAAATAATCGTAGCCTCAAAGCTCTGTATGAAAAAGGAATAATAAATCTTCCATGAACTGTCTCTTACTGGCTTTGGCCTCTGATTAACTGTCAGAATTTCCTATTTGCAAATTTTGGTAACAGAATATGTGGGCACTAAATCTTGATTAGTGCATGCAAAAGCATCCTCCACTCTCATTCAAAAGACCTCAGAAGACCTCAGCTTGTACAAAAGATCTTAGTTCTAGCCTCAGATATTTGTCACCTAAAGTTAAAATTGTCCTACTTTATATTTTCTCTGCTAGCTTCAGAAATTATTTCTCTCTTACATCATATACTGTCTCTGTAACTTCCTTTAAAGTCATTTATGTAAACCCTCCCAAACATAGAACAATCTCCATTCTCTTTCTTTGGAAGTTTCCTCATCTGTCTCCAATGTCAAGTGATACTCAAAGAAAACATATATTTGCAAAAAGAAATGAAGTATCCAGAAATTTAGTGATGGGATGGTGAAGTAAAACTTCCTATGAGGCTCCCTCAATGGCTGGAGACTGCTGGACAAGATTATTAATGGCACAAAATTATTTTGCTTCTTTGAAATCTCTGAGTCTGAGAGAGGAAGAATTAAACTTCCCACACTCCTCTTGTACCTTAGAAAGAATCATAACATTATTATTTTCCTATACCATTTTCCTGGCTTTTGATGCCATTTTTAGATGTTTCTGCCTCCTAGCAGTGATTTATTTTCTTTGTGCTCAGATTTTTGGATGTAGAGTTACTCTCTGTTGAATTGTGTTTTCCATTGTTAGGAGCCTCTCATTGAGATCTGCACACTGACAACAAATTACATGATGAAAGATTTACTAAGCTCTCTGATTTGGAAGTTCTAGTTCAGATTCCTAAATACTAGAAGATGACCTGTTCATTTATCTGTCCGTTTGTCTATCTTTATTACACATATACCTAATATTCAAGTTTAAGGAACTCTTTTTGTATAATGGTTGTTTAAATTCACTTGCCTCTCATTTCAAACTTCTTTTCTTTTTTAATAGCAGAATTCTCTTCTCCCTCCTGTATTTTTTATGTCCTATTTTTTGCAGGTATTTTAGTTATTTTATTTTTCCATAGTACTACATACATTATTTATTACAATACGGCTTTATGGACCCCAAGTGCACTGTAATGATGATGGGGAAAATAACTTACAAGGGTAATAGTCCCAGTTATGACTGCTAAGAAATATTCAAGAAGGGCTTTTAGGAGCTCCATCAGCCTGGGACACAGTGGTATAACTTTCCTGAAAGGCTGCTGTGATATGTCTTTTTTAGTGGTGATCTTCTGAAACACTTCAAAAATGCATGTTAATTGCTGCTCTAGTGCTTCATGACAAAGCTCTGTCCAGGAAAGGATTATGGTCCAATTCAAAGACTCTCACAGGCTTCAGTGGGCTTTAAACTATCCCCGATGACTCGCCTCAATTTAATGGATAAGGAGGCAGCAGTTCTTAAAATGATGTGAGCAGGAAGTCACAGCATGGATTTTGTCAGGAAGCTTCTTCCAAATTCTTCTAGGGCTCAACTAGTCCTTTGGGCTCAGTCTGAGGTAAGGCATGCTGGATAGTCGTGGTACACAGACATGGTCTTCCTAGGCTTTCTTTTCTTGCTCCGAGTTTGAGGGAACAGTAAAAACCTGCATCTCGTGAAAGCCAGTGGCTCATTTCCTCCCTTAGGCTTCATCAAGAGAACTTTTCAGGGGAGTGGAGACAACAAGCATCTACCATGTCTGTTTGTCCCTTGCTTGTATTCAAGAAGCATACAGTCTGTTCTCCAAAAGTGATAAAGATTTGAATAAGTTTGGTATATCTTTGCTTCCAGATACGTTTCCATAAAGTGAGGGCACAAGTTGCTCATGGGAAGGATTTGGACCTTCCTTCTGCCTTGGAAGGATCCTGGATGACTTTTCCCATTCCTGCCTGCAGCGACCTCATTTCCTCAGTGGAAAATCCTCATTTTCCCTAAGAAAAGCACTAAAGCATTTAACAGCCCCAGTCACTTCTACCAAATTGCTTATAATTTAAATAGATAAGAGAAATAAATAGGGTGACAGGGACAGAGACTTGCCCCAGGTCCCTTACCAGGGCCAGACCCATCATCCAGGTTCCTGAAGGTAGGGTTACACAGAACCCAGGGAGATAAATTCTCATTGCAAAGGACTAAGAAAAACTGAAGACTCATGCCATGGAAAAACTGCTGCTTTGGACTATTCAGATTAAAAGCACACATTTCCTAGGTAATGGGAGTGTTTCCCAGCTGTGTGGTACACAAAAAGCCAAATGCAGCTAAAAGCTGTGCTTTTTTCTGGTACCGTTGATTGTACCAAGGAGACAGGGAGGGGAAAACAGTGGACGGAACATGCTAACACAAGAGGAGAGACAGGGTGTACAACTTCGCGTACACTGCCTTTGGCTGATTGTGTATTTCAGCACGTGTAGACCTCCCAAGCTGTCTACTAAGTGTCCCTTCAGAAAGTCATTCATACTGAATTTCGAGTGTGTCTCCAAAGAATTATTGATCTTCTTAACAAAACATTTCCAAAGCTTTTTGACACGTTCCGTGCTTTCAATGAACAACACATGCAGTTATATTTACAGGGTATTTATGCCATTCCTACATGTGATTTATGTTACCATATGCTACGAGAATGGTTATATAACATAGAATCATACCATATGCTATGAGAATGGATATATAACATCCATCCTATCTACGTGAATAATCCATTTTGCTAACCTGTCCCAAGAGGTTAGCACCATTTTGACTGAAACATCTCCTCCAGCTCATTTTTACTCCTCCTCAGGAGAAAGGTCTGAGGAATGGATGTACAACTGGGTACGGTTTGAGATATAGGAAAGTCTGGATGGTCTTCATCAAAATGTAGGTACCAAGCCAAACTTCAATATTCCTCACTCAGAAGGATGCTGTGAGACAAAATTATTATTCAGATGCTGAGCACTTTTAAGGGAAGAGCCTGGAGATGTTACAAAGTGTTTGTCATTTTGTCATCTGAATTATTTTACACATTCCAATTTAAAAATAAATAAATAAATAAATAAAGGTCCTGAGCACCCTGATTTTAGCTGGTCTGGTTTTGAGCCAGGGACCAGACAGATCATTTCCATAGGTCCTTCCAAAAAATTTATATTTCTCCTCTCTGATTTGGCCAAGAGACCTTGTCTGGATTTGTCATAGCCAGATGTCTGCTGTGTGTTTGTGTGTTTTTGCCTGATGTCCCAATGGGAAGGACCACAGCCTCAGTGGTTGTAAGTCCGGGGACCATTTCAGGCCTATGGAGATCTCCCTTCTCTTCCAGTTAATCACTCTGAAACCAGCCAAGGGAAGTCCAAATGCCAAATCTTTAACTGGCATAAGCTGCTGTGGCTTTACTGTCTTCAACAGAGCTTTGCTAGTCTGCAGCAGATGGAGATACTGTCAGCAGGATTTTTCATAGAGATCTGGTACTTACCGCTAGGCATTTGAAAGCAGTGTGTGCACTTTGGGTAGTCTGATTACAAAGATGAAATATATTGTTTTAATATACATTTTAAACATGCTGGTAATTTCTTTGCTTTTCTTTAAAAACAAGGCAGAAAAAATTAATGGTAAGTGGAAATTCATTTTGCCGTGTAATAGTAATACACTGTATATTATTACTATCCTGCTATTCCACGGGGAAAGTAAATGCCAATAAAAGGGATTATAAAGCAACATGCATTTTCAATTAGGGCCTACAGTGCCGCTCAAAGCAAGCTTTGCCAAACGTCTCGCTGATGGGACATAGCTCCCAGCGAGCTCTGGACACACACTGAGCAGGAGGGGAGAGATGAAGGGACCCCTCTGCCGCCTCGCCGCACGCCTGGCCAAGCACACGTTGAGAGCTTCTCCTGACCATCCAGGCAGGGAGCCAGGGACCAGGAGGGCAGAGCAAGGGCTAAGAGGGGCTGTTACTCCTGCGTCTCGTGGTCAGGGGGAAGCAGGGATGGGAAGGAGGGCTGGTGGGCTGAGATGGATGGCTTCCCGCGGAGTGAAGAGGCAGGCAGGGGCCATCTGTGTCATATTAAATCTCCTGGTCCTGGCTAGAGGCTTTGCAATCAGGAGATAACTCCTCTTCAAGCAGGCTGGAGCTATTTGTAAATAAATCAATGCATGCCCGTGCACACTCATAATCGTTGATTCTCATCTCTTCCACCTACACAAACACAGTTTACACACACTATGCACACGTGTTATTAAGCTATACACCGCAGAGATCATGTACATATACAACACACATATGTTATACACACACATTATATAATATATGCTTACACGTGTCTCCTTGCTTCTCAGTCTAGACACAGAACCTTTAATATGTAGAGAGTTCAAGAAATCTATAAAGCTTTTATATAGGTACATATATTTATGTGATTCCAGACACAGAACAAACAAAACAAGAAAAGGGAGTTGGGATAAGAGATGGGACAATAAGGAAGAGAGATCAGTGCTTACAAATAGATGGGGTATAGAAGATGTTGTCTCTAAGAAACTATCTGTTCTCCTAATACACCCATTTCCAATTAAGTAAAAGTAAATCTTATTCTTTTTCCTCTAGGAATGGTGAACCAGTCTCATTGCTATCTGGGACAGGATTTGACAGCTTGCATCAGGAATGGGCATGAAGTTGCCCAGATGTGTCTGCTGAGGGAACCATTTTCCTGGTGATGACAGAAGTCTGGCAAGATGCCGGATAAAAATCAGAGGGGGATTTCCCCCCCCTCCCCTCTCTCAAAATAAAAACTGGCAATGTGTATGCATCAACCACACATATATGAGAAATCTTCCCCCCCCGCCGCCTTTTTTTTTTTTTTTTTTTTTCAGGTAGAAACACTGAGGTCTTCAGAAAAGACAGGAAATCTTAACACTGCCCTCCCCAGAGCCTCATCTATCAATCAGGTCTTTCCTTTGGCCCCAGAATATTTAATCTCTCTCCTTCTCTTCCTCAATTTGTTGTATCTTGTACAGGAACCCAAGGCCATGTTTAATATGTTTGTTTTTTACACTGACAACATAAAGGTCAATATTTAAGTTAGGTTATGTAATCAGATCGGTCCCCTGTGACTAACCACAGAGCAAAATAATTCCCATTTAATTGTCCTTTTCTCCCACCCCCATCCTTCTGAATAACAAACTCCTATTATTTCTTCCTTCACTCTGCCGTGGAATTACTTCAGGGCTGATCTTGGGTTTATATGAATCTGGGATCAAATTTTCAAAAACACTTAAGCAAGACTTCCATCATAAAAGACTGAAGCATTTAGAAAGGAAGGAGTCTTTTTTTTTTTTTTTTTTTTTTTGTGCTGTTGCAAGGCAAAAAAGATGCAGAGGGATTCTCAGCAGGAGTTAGATATATTGGCCTCACTCACTTTTTTTCTGCAGCACATATTCCTTGTGAGTATTGACTTTCCACAGTGAAATCCGTGAGGGCCTGGGGAGCTAAAAAGTGACTGAGCTCCTTGGTGTTGTAAGAAAGAGATAGGAATAAATGCAATCTTAGAGACTGGCTTCATATTCAATTAGAAACATTTCTGATCTTGGAAATGTCAAACAGAATTACTGCCATGCGTGGTTATAGACTGGAAAGTGACAGGCTAAATATTAGCCTGGAGAAGGAGGACCTGGGAGTAACGGTGAATGCCAAGTTGAACACGAAGTAGGAATAAATCTGAGTGCCACCAGTTCACTCCCACTGTAAATAAGGCAAACCACATAATAATGTAGCGTGCTAGAAAGTGTGTGCCCAGTCTACCAAAAGAAGCAATTATTCTGTACTCAGTGCTGTCGAGGCTACATCTGCAGTTCCGCGCTCAGTTTTGGGTGCAGAGTTCAGGATGGATTTGGAGGGGTGCCTTACAGGGCTCCCAATACGCCATCAGCACGTCCTGTGAAAAGTCCTCAGCTTGCATGTTGGGTGGAGACTAAGGAAGCAAAGAATATCTTCCTACAGCTATTTGAGTGGCAGCTAGAAAAAAAATGACAAAACTCTTCTTAATCATGCTACATGATACAACGGGCAATGGTTTTGGTTTGAGAGGTTTAGTCTGGATGTTGGTGGAACACTGGAAGGGGTTGCCCAGAGAGGTGGTGGAGGCCCCATCCCTGGAAACATTCAAGCCCAGGTTGGACGGGGCTCTGAGCACCCTGATCTGGGTAATGGTGTCCCTGCTCACTGCAGGGACTAGATGGGCTCTGGGGGTCCCTTCCAACCCAAAACATTCTATGATTCTATGATTAAGAATAAAAGCATTTCAGTGCAGTGTAGCACAGGAGCAGGCTATCCAGAGAATCTCTGTCATACACGTCCTTGGAGGTTTGCAAGCCATGGCTAGGCAAAGCCATGGCTGACCTGATCTATGGTTGGCTGTAGTTCTGCCCCAGCTGGGAGTTTGGCCTCTGGTTGTCTCTTCCAAATAGTTTTTCCATGATCCTTTGATTCTAATAGCATCAAATTTCTCAGAAATTGCCTCCCCCAAAAGCACTTTTTTTATAACCTCCCTAAGGGCCTACTGAAATCTTGAACGTGGTAGAAGAAATAGGATGGCTTGTTTCTTTCTCTTAACTTATACCATGGCTGTCTATGGTTTAGTTTTCACTTTTTAACTGGAGATTTGGCTTTCATCCTGTGCAGTTAGACAAAATCCCATCACCCATGCCTGACTACCAAGTTGTGTTAGCAGGGAGAAGGCATATGAAGTGTTCTCAATGCTAGTCAACGTCTCTGGGGGTTTCTGGCCACCTTTGACTACTGAATTCAAAGGGTCAGCTACTCATTTATAGATGAGGTAGCTGGGGAAAACTTTGGAACAAGTCCTGTGCAAGGCTAGAGTGTGCACCCCTTTATCCGTAACAAAATGTTTTAATTGCTGTGCCAGCCAAACCTCTGTATGTAAGTATGTGCTGTTATGCCTCTGATGAGGTTGGAGATCAGAAATTCTGAACAGCAATAATAGTTCCTTTATTCAAGTATAGAAAATATCCTTGAAATAGTTGAATATTTTATCTTCAGATACCAGTTCTTTAAAACTAGCTTTGACAGCTGAGCAGTTACTCCTAAACAAAGTTTTCATGGTGAAAGAACATCTTGATTCAACAAGGTACTTAACCAAAATGAATTGTCTGTGTCCTATGATCCTCAAGTTTGCTGGCATTGCTAAAGTCAGGATTTCCTTCTTAAACTTGGGTGCCTAGTGCCATTTGAATACTTTATACTATGGAGCTGGTAGATAAGTCACAAGGTCCTGTGGTCCTGTGCCCTTCTGGAGCTGGCATCTAACTTTGAGCGAATGAACTGAGCTGAATCACACCTAATACATCTTTCTGAGAAGGGACCAAGAGTTCAAAAATCAACATAATTCATGAACAGCTGCTTTTGTTATTTTCAGTTCAGATTATTCTCCTTGGTTGGAAAATGTTTTCTGAGAGAAGTCACAATAGGGAACTATTACCGTTACAAGTTACCCTTGTATTCATGAAGTACAAAACCATGGCAAAGTGTCAGAAGGTAACGCTGGAGTTTTACCCCAAATTTTTGTGTTAAGGTGTAGCATCTGAAAGAAATGAGCTCTCTGCTTTCCTTATTTTTCACACATTTTCCCTGAAATAACTTATTGTAGTCTACTGTTGGAAGAAGAACAGTGGACTACGAATGGTAATGATGCTCATGCTTACGTTCTTAAGCACTTTGACTAATTATGAAGGAATTAGGAAGGAAACCACATGGCCTTGTGGATGGAGGAATGGAGGAAGGGACTGGGAAACTCGAGAACTGGGATTTATGCCTCAATCTGCCCTGAGTGGTACAAACTAAGACAGTTCCATGAAGTACCCAAATCTCATCATCTTTAAAATCTAGAAAGTAGTAGGAATATTCCCTTAGTTAAGGGAATCAAGTATGTAAAGAAATGTGGGTCTGAAATTCAGCACACTACAGCTAATGGCATATTTATGTGAAAGTCTGCAAGCAGCTGTTCAGGCTGTATAATATTGACATTTTATTAATGCATATAAAGTGTATAACAAAAGTTGCTGCATTTTATTAACTACTGCTTCGATGAAATTTAAATGAGAATATGTGAGAACTGTTGAGGAGTAAAAGGACGGGGTGTGCCCCCTTCAGCCGTGAGGCATGTAACACTGGATTTCATCCATTATTCCCTGCTACAGGACATGCTGCTTTGTCGTAAGTGGTGGGGAGAGAAATATTTGTTGACTAGCTATAAATTGAACAAAAAAGAGGAGCATTCAGCAGCCCATTACTGTAACGCTGTAATAGGACTGGAGAATACAGAGAAGGATTAAGTATTCTGAGAGAGAAACATAAAACAATATGAAACACATAGAATAGCAGCGCAAAGAAAAGAGGAAAAGAGAAAACAACAACAACAAAAAAGAAACAACCTTTCAGACCATGCACAGAATAATTCAAAGCAAATGTGAAGCCATTCTCTTCAGCAAGACAACCACAGTAGGTCACACGAGTGCTTGTGCTTTTTTTTTTCTTTTTTTTTTTTTCTTTTTAATACACAACATTAAACTAGTGGTCCTGGACAGTATTAGTTGGAAATATCTCTTGAATGACTGTGCTTGCCAACTGGCTGTTTTGTATTTGTTTTGTAATTATTCTGATTATTTGATATATGCGTTCTGTGCTTTTTTCCCCCCTACTAGGAAAATAGAAGCATCAGATCCCCATACGTTTCTCATATTTGCGATCAAATGCATTCGTGGAAAATATGGTTAGCTGAATCGCTGTGGGCAGGACTCGTACATACTTTTCTAATGCAGGATGTTTGGAGAAAGGTTTTAAGTACACACTCAAGCCTCCACATTTTTTGTGAATAAACCATACCCTGGCTACAGAGACACCTGACTGGCCCTAAGTAGGCCAGCTCAGCTTTGGCAAGGCCTTTTAACACAGAATATAGCTTTACACGCTCTGTAAGCCACTGCAAGTTGGCATTTTACTGCAGAAAGAAGTGATTCTGTCTCCCCCCACCAACGGCTGCTCCCACTCCCTTCTGCCAGCCCAAACATTTATGTATCTGCGAGGTGGAATGAGAGAAGAGGCTGAAACTAGCCCTGAAAAAAAAAATAGTGTTGAGCCAGATTGACTCCCTCATCTGGTCCAGGGTATTGCTGCACAAGATTTTGCACTGAGTTAGGCTCACAAATTTAAAAGATGCAGGAATCTATAGACAGGGCATGCATGGCCCTCCACGATGCTTTTCCTGAACTGACAGACCCTCCCAGGATCATAAGGACATCAGTGCCAGGACACCCTGTCTGACTCTGGACCACTTCATTTATGTTCACATCACTTGGATGTTATCCATGATATCCAAATCTAACATTATCTCTGATATTGCAGTTGGCTACAGCTTTGTGGCAGATTTAGTACAAGACCTGCACCCAGAGCATTTAAAATTCGGGTTCCCCCCAGCTAGGGATGAAAAAAAACCACTCTCAAACAGGAACATTTTTATTTGAATTATCCTTGTTTTCTCTCTCTTTTTTTTTTTTTTTTTCTTCAAAATTGTAGGAGAGTGAAACCAGTGCACAGACCATTTCTCACTCTTCCTTGCTCTTTGACTATCATTGAACATATGGCTGTGAGCTGCTTATGGTAAATCCAGAACTACTTCTGCTATTCTGCTAGGGATTAGGCTCTGTTTGTATCTGCATCTCTTTCTCTGTTTAATTTTCTGTCTCTCAGCCATCTTCAAGGTTCACAGCACCTAACTGCATAGCTGGATCTGGGATATTCAGGTAACAGATATTACCTAGAGAGAAGGAAGACCATAATGAGAATATTGGAGGCAAACTGATCAATTCATGACATGCATCATCGGTTCAAAATCTGAGGTATTTCATTTCAATTTACTTGTGCTCAGGGCTTGCAAAGGGTCTTTATTGTTACTAGGACAACATAGAAACTGGTATAAAATAATCCAGTAGAAGCCTACCATCTCCTTGATACCCAGTGGCAAGAGGAGAGGACACATTCTGTATCATGCTATATCAAATCTAGCCCACAGTCAAGCACATATGGAATTAAATTATTTCACTTTGAATTCCGCTGCTTCAGAAAATACGATCCAGAAAGCTTAAAAAGCACGGTAATATCATGCAAAGTCTGGAATATAAACTGATCCCAGCTAACAGGCGTACAGAAGGAAAACACAGAAGCAGAAAGAGAAAGTAGACAAACCAAGTGAATCCAAACGTAGCTTGGACAATTTCTCTTTCTATTTTGTCTGTCTTTCCCACCTCCCTCGCCTTTCTTTGCAGATCTGTTTGCTGCCTCACTGAGTATTTCCAATGGCATACAGCCTACTGAGCAAGTAGTTTCTGGGGTTCGCTTAAAGAAACTAGAGCACTACATAGGAAAGAAAAAAAAAAAGGATGATTGGATATGGTGATCCCAGCGAGAGCTCAAGTCCACAGGATCAGATCAGAGGCTTTTCCAGCTGAAAACTCCCCTCCTTGCCTCTCCCCCAACCTTCCTACCTTTCTCATTCCCTAAGTTTCAATACCTTCCAGTTATTTCGACAGCTGCCATGCTACCTCACAGCTCAGGGCAGGGTTGTACAGCACCATCCCTTCCCCTGCTACCCTTTCCCCTTCACAACATTGCAGTTTCCTTTGAATTGTCATGTGAAAATCCACCAAACCAGGCGGCTCTGATTCTCTCTCAGCCATGACTATGATGTTTCCAAAATGAAAGGAACAACAAGAAAAGGGGGTGAAACCAGGAGATGAGGAGTTTTAGTTCTTATGGCTCTCTTTTTTGTTTTTTCTTTTGGAACGGAGAATGGAGTGGAAAAGAGAGGAAGAAACCTCATGAAAAGACAGTGATAATAAACATCTAAATGTTCATAGTAGATCATCCATAACCAAGATTTCCTGGAGCATACAGAAACACATTCACACAATCTCACTCCCTTCTGGAGTAAACACCCAGTGAAAACATGAATCCATGTGTTGTAGCTCTTGCTCGGGCAGAAAAGGGAAAGTTTATTTATGTTTTGCCACATAAAATTTTATCTGTCCCTTGCATATATTTTCAGCCTGGCAAAAGGTCTTAGGATTTTTAACCTCCTTGAAGGAGGTAGGTCCCAAGCCAGGATACAACCACAGGACAAATAACAATTCCTTCTAAGAAGGATCCTTAGAGAGAGGTTAACAAAACACGCTGGGCAGAAGAAAGGGTGGATAGTTTTAAAAGTAAGTAAAACATACAGCAGAGGTATGAAAAGTTTTAGTTAAGAGATTCATAAAAAATGGGAGGGGGGAGAAATCATGTATGCATTCATGAGTATGTGCAAGAAATAAGATGGCACTGAGACAACCTCTTCAGCTGTCAGGAAAGGTCACTGGCAGAACCAAAACTAGAAACTCAGTCACTTCATTTCCTAGCTAGTAGACAATGCATTATAAAATTGCAGCTAACAGCTGATTTTTGCACAATCATTGTAAGAATGGGCAAATGTGAAGCCCTTGACAGTGAGAAATTAAAGATTTTTTTTTCATAGATATTTGACATTTTTGTAAGGTATTGAGTCAAAATTCTGTCTCAAATAACCTCAGAGAACTGATGCTTAGGAAAGCATTCTTTTTTCACCATTTATAATTATAAAGTCTATACAAACTCAGAGATGTCAAAATTCTTTAAGTGAGAACAACTTACAGCTCTTGTATAATTTTTCCTTCCTTTTATTACCCATGTCTGCTTCTTCCTTCTCCTCTCTGTGCTTGCACATGTGTATACACTGGTTGTATTGGTTTGATATACATTCTTGATGACTCCATTTTCAAGAGCAGCCCTTTACCCTTCTCCCCAGTATCAGGAAACTCTAATTGTTCATGAGGAAATAAAATAAAATAAAATAAAATAAAATAAAATAAAATAAAATAAAATACAATAAAATAAAATAAATATTTTAAAACTTTGCCAAGGCAAACATGTAGAAGGACATAGGATTTCTTTAGCCGTCTTTATCTGAACACAAAACTTGATTTTTTTAGTTGCTGGCCAATTCACCACCTTGGAAAGTCCAGGTGGACTTTCAACCATGGTGTAAGCAGGGACGGGGATACCATGTCACCTTTTATATCCATGTTGGAGACCAGTTCTGTGCCTCAGGGATCATTTTAGGTCTCAGAAGGCCATTAGCAACTTTGCATCTCTGGGAAATATCCTCCATTCTTTCACTCTTCACGTGCAGTCCACAGTGTTGGGAATGGCAAAGAGGATCCTGTGATTTTGGCCCTTTGTCCTCCATCGTTTCAGCAACCGGCAAGTGGGTTGATCTTGAGTATCAGAAAACTTGAATGCATTTATCATCATCTTGTATATTCCCTGGTGCAATATAATAGCATCTACAGACAGAATCTCCTGGATTCACTTAAAAAAAGCCTCCCAGAGCCAGGACATCTGACTGAGCCTACCTGGAGTTGTGGAAGCCTGGAAAACTGAGATGGAAATTTCATGGGAACAAAATGTTATTGAATTTCAAGTCATACCATCTCTTCTCCAGTAAGAGAGGGATAGTGAGAGGACTATTTTGCATCAGTAACATTTATTTATGGTTTTAGCCTCACTCCAAGCAAGAAATAGAACATTTTACCAAAATCCAATATCCTCACCAAATTTAAAATTACTAAATAAAATATTTCCTAAGAAAACCTCATTGCCTGTCAGGGTGAATCTCCTGCTTCTTAATTTCTTGCTTTGTGGCTCAGGGTTTTTCTTGTCCACCAAGCACAGTAGAGCTTTGGTTGTACTGAGCTAACAGAAGTAGCCATGGGTACGTAATCCCTCAACCTGAAAGGCTACGGACTTCTCTTGTGGCTTGCAACTAGTGCCTGCCCAATGGTGCTGCCTCATAGGCTTCCTAGGATGAATTTTCCAAATTAAATGTGGTCAGTCTGCTCACAGGCGTCCTGCTTTGGCCTGAAGCATTCCCTGCAAAAAAAAAACGGTTGTTGATTTGGCAAGCTCCTTCTCCGACCTCTGAAACAGTTTATCATGGCCAGGCAATGTGTTGTGCTGAGGGTGTTTCTATTTAAAACCGTTCTGAGCTAAAAGGAGTGGAGGGAAACCAGAAGGAGAAGGAGGTGGGGAGGGTGGAGGGAAAAAAAAAAAAAGAAGGAAGGAGGGCTGGTGAGTAGATGTTGTAGCCTGTTTCCACGACACATGAAGTGTGTGGCATGTGATATAAATACCATGACCTGGTACCACACTGACAATTGCACTTCTGGACCAGTGGAAATAGTAGCTCAAATCAACATTGTAAGTGGAGATTAGGGGACTGTGACAATTCCCCTTGGCTAACTCCTTACCCTGAGCTTTTCAGCAGACCTGCTGGGTTTTAAATATATGTTATGGTTCCCATGACCTGCAGATAACCCAAAAGGAGGCGTCAGCATGTCAGGGCATGCACAGATAGGTGAGCATTTGATTTTCTAAGCAAGTACGCCAAAGAGCAATGTGGGGCGGCTCAGGGAACTACTCTGCATCCTAACTCCTTGTGTTCCCTAAAAGAGAAAAGTGAATCAAGGCTTATGGGGTCTTCTTGGAGACAGAGAGGGCTTATATCATACCATGAAAAATATAACAATTGCCCATGATAGAAAAATAGTGCATATTGCTTATGGTTTCACTTGCCACGTATCAGATCAGAAAGCCCTTAAACTGTCCCATAGGAGAAGCTTAAACTTTGCTGTTATTGCTTGAGAGATGTGAGCTGAGGACTTGCTCTTCAGACAGGCTGAAAACTGCTTCTGTCTTACGCACATGTTGAGAAGCTGGTGGTCCTTCAGGATTTGAGTGCCTGGACGTTACTGGTATTTGACTCTTTTGCGGACCACAGTCCACAGCAACTGTAACGCAGTGCCCCTGCTAAGCCCAGGAAGCATTTCAGTTCAGATCAGACCTTTGAGTTAAAGTCCAAAAGAGGGTAAAAGCTTGTGTGTTCCAACCTTTTCTGCTGAGTGGGGAAGGTGGCAGGGCTACAGGTGTGAAAAGTGGGTCTATTGTTTATGACATTTGTGAAATGTGATGTTTCTACTGGGGATGCGGTTTCCATTTTGTAAATGGAACTTGCAGCCTGAAAATATGTCAGAATTGGATTTCCTAATTTTTCCGTAGCCATGAAGAGCACTCGGCTGCAATGGACAGCCTGAGTTCCCTTTATGTTGAATTAAAACAAATGGGAGCACTTTAGAGGAAATGGTTTCATCTGCCCAGTTTTAATTTACTTTAGGATGAGACAAATTACGCTGTAGACTTGGTTGACTATAGCAGGTATATCTGCAATGACGGTAGGAAGGAATATATACTGGACTGGTCCAGATGGGGACATTTACAGTGAAACCTACTCTTTATCTTGATACATAAAGGATTTAGACATGTGGTGTGAGACATTCTTCACCTATAATTTTAGAAATAGGTCTCAGAACCCTATTCAGGCACATGGTCGTCTCTGTTCTCTGGGTGTCTGAGCTCATGTTATAATCAATGTGTTCCCTTCCAGGCAGAGTAGGGTATCCCACCAGGTCTCCAGCTGCTGCTTCCGAAGAGACATGCATCTCCCATAGCTCTTGTGTCACATCACGTCGTGTAACTGTATAAATGACTCAGAAATCACAAAAGAAGAACACAGTTACCCAAGTGTGGGTATCATCAGCTTTAGGGCGAGATACATCCTCTGATCATACAGAGTAGTGCCAGGACTCATTTGCACAATACCAGGTACCAGGTGCCATTGGAGGTACTGCGGGGATATCCCACAGAGGTCTGGCACACTTGATGTGGGATCTGGGAGAGCCCTGTATTTTCTCATCTCAAATGCTACTAGCTCATTTTCTTGTGCTGGACTGAGCTCCATTATGTGCTGGACTGAGCTCCATTACCTACAAGCTCTGAGTCTAAAACCTCCTATACCTGGACATTGAAATTAAGATGTCTTAATCTGTAGTCTGAATCCAAACACACAACATTAGGCAAGAGGAGTTCCATACCAATTCATGCCCAGACAAGAAAACAAAAGTAAGATTCAGGTGCCCAGAGAAATAATCTGGTAACCTTTGAGTTGTCCCTGTGTATTGAGGACACCTGCAATGAAATGACAGCTATAACACAAGGCCAAGCAGCAGTGCAGCTCTGGAAAGCCGGGTGAAACATGAATGAGATACCTAGGCTGCCTCAAAAGCTAGTGGCTAACGGCCAGAGTCACCTCACAGGCACGTCCAAATTTGTTAGATTTGATATTTCTGTCTGCATTGGCTTTTTTCTGATGAACATCATAAAATCAAAGGCTTTAAAATTCAAGGAGTTTCCTCAGAAACATCACAGAGCATGGAAGGAGTTTATAGTTAAAAAGATTCATGAAAATGAATCTTTTCAAGGCACAGCTGGTCCTAACTCTCATTGACTGCAGTGAAAAAGGAAGGGCTGTGTGTATATCTCAAGACTAACACCTAAAAGGAAGGAATTTTACTTGCACCTCCCAAGTGTCTTGCCCGGAGCTGGGATTGGCCATGCTCGAGCAATGCGCTTAATGCTTTGGCATAAAATCTCCTCCACCTGCATTTGCTTTAAACTCTGCTTCATTCTGCCTTATTACCAGCTTAATAAAAATAATATTAATGTCTTCATTTCGTTCTGCAGGGTCTGGGATTATTTGACTGGCAGCCAACCAAGGTCTTTGCTGCAAACTACAATGCGAAGGTTACGTGCAAATGATATCTTCCTCCTTGGGTTACAAGTAAAAGGAGTTTTCACGGGCATACAAAGGAAATAACTGTACTTTTTAAATAAAAGAGGTTAACTAAAGTGCTACCTTTTGGTGAACCAGAACTGCCCAGAAGAACAAAGATTTTTTGATTATTTTGTTTTGGTTTTTTCCTCTGGTTAGGAGTTGTAAAATATTCCACTATCACAACATACATGTCAGTGTGAGTCCAGTGGTTGTGGTGACTCTTGTGAGTTTTTTGGTACAAGCTCCCATATTTAGTGTCTTATTTCCTGAGCTCCCAGCTACAAGAGTCATGTTATTGTGTGAGACTCTCAGACTGTTATTTTTTTCAAAGATTGCATTTCTTCCTTGAAGGAGTAAGGAAACACTTGAAAATGTGATTTCCTAAAGGCTCTAAAATCAAAAGTTAAATAAAAGGGATGCTATTGTTACTAATGATTTTATGGTTTTTATATTACTCTCCAGTTTTTCAGGTATCTAACTCATTTTTGAAAGCAGGGGACTGCAAAACATGGTCAATGTTGTGCCCAGATCCTGCGCCAACCACCCTATATTCCTGAGTGCAGCTAAGCAAATGCTTTTGGATCAGATCCCCATTTCTCAAAAAACTTCACTATCAACCGCTCGTTCCACATATTTTTACTCCCGATGTTCTGTCTGGTGAGGTTTCTGACCTCTGAATTTCACGCTTTCATTTCCAGTACTAATGACCTTGACTTGAACAACTGGATTTTAGTTTCACAATAACCGAACTAGTGACACTCAAATTATCAAGAAAAGTGCCCCATTTCTGTTGACTCTTGCACTCATTTTAAGAACATGAGGACCAGCCCTCGGTGCTACGATCAATGAACTCTCTCCATACTTACTGTGACTGCACTACAGGTCTATGTGCTGACATACCAAGCAGTTGAGTTATATATTCTGCTTTAAAAGCATAAGCCCGAGCTGCAGTACTGTTTGCTTTTAGCTTTGGAAATTACTGGGTCTGTCAAAAAGGTTGCTTTGCGTTAGCATCTTGTCGTTTTAGATCACTTGCTGAAAAGTACTGAGCTTTGATTCTTCAGGAAGGCTCGAGTTCTGCCTGTGATTTGTTTAAATTACCGTGGACTTGTGTTACTGATTTCAAAGAGGGCAAAACTGGGGCACTGAAAACTAAATCTATTAATCTCCCCGCATTCATCTCCTCGAGAAAGTTATAGTAGCAGACTAAAGAGGCTGTAAAAGCTTTTGAAAGAACCTCAAGCATAAATCCATTGAAGTGTCAAAGCTGCAATTCGCTGAATGAGAAACAGAGCAGCCCCCTTCATTTGCAGAAGGTGGCTGTCTGAAGAAGCCCTCTGAAGTGGTTGGCTTCCTCTCCGGAGTTGATTAGTGCCTTTTCTAACTTCTGTTTGCAATGAACATAATGTGCTGCCGCTCTCTCATTACCAATTTGGGGTTAAGGAAAAAAAAAAAAAAAAAAGGAAAAGCAAGAGAAAAAAAAAATCCTTTGATTCAATTTCCTTTTGTTAAGACTTCCTTAAATATTATCATTAGCTGTTGTTTATTTTACTAGGGTTGGAAGGGGCAATTGTGGTCACACATGTGACTGCTGCCATAACTGGGACCAGAGAATCCCCTCCTGTGATTACTGGATGCTGCTCAAACGCCTGCAATCCAGACTGCAGCAAATCTTGTACGGTTTCTGACTCTGTCGATCCTCCTGGAAAGCTGTGATCTTAGCTGATTGCATCTGCTGGCCTCAATGGTGCTATCACTTGGGATCACTGGGAATACATCTGCAAGCAAACTGGTTTCCAAGCTTTGCAGTGCTTTCTACACAGCACTGAGTTCTAGCTGCTAGTTCCCAAAATCACTCAGGTCCTCTCCTGAGTAAACCCTTTAGTTACAGCTCAAGAGCTGGTCCTGAGAGAATATGTACTACAGAGATTGCCCTAAAAATACCCACAGAGCAGGGACTAGATGGACATGCTTGAACCGCCCTAACTTGCTTAACGTGAAGTTACCTTGACCGTACCAAGTAATGCCATTTCCCACATCAGCTGTCTGGGATCAAGGATGACTACTCATTTTCTTGCTTGCACTTTCTTGTGAGACTTGAGTGCACCAAAGTCTTTACTCCAGAGGTAATAGTGGGCCCAAAGTAGCAGGTTCCCTAAATGCAGTTAAGAAAGGGATTTCCCAATGGTGGCCAGTCTTGTCCACTTGAAAATTACGTTGAATTTTTGTTTAGTATTTGCTGTTCACTGAAAGTTTCGTACAGATAACAAAAATAACAAAACATATATAAAAATAAGAAAAGCTACACTTCTAAAATTCTGTACTTAATCTAACTAACCAACAGCCATTCATTATATGTCTCCTTAATCTACTGGCAGTTTATTAAAATTTTCTATAAAATGGGATACAGAAATAAATCCTTCAGTCTGTTCATGCAAATTAATGCTCATACTTATTCATGGTCCTTCTGTATACATCTGAAAAAAGAAATGCACATACAAATTAGCATATATAAATGAGCTTATTTTTACAGTTACATATACTGTAAAATAATAACAAGCATTTAAACTCCATTCTCCTTGGTCCCAATTCCACCCATGATTTTCTCTATTTATGTTAATTTACGTTGGAGAGTTTAAAAACGTTCAGTGAGTTCAACGTGATACCAGGAAAGACGTTTCTCCTGGTTTTGAAAGCAGAGACCTTGAATCTATGGATATGTAGCATTGCAGGAAAATGGTTTGTCAAGTTCAGTATACTGGGGCTGAACTATGGCCTCAGGAGCAATCTCACCAAGCAGGATGGTTAGAAGGAAAGGGAGGGATTTAGCTAAAAAATCACAAACGTAAATGCAAGTTTCTAATGGAGTTTGTGTACGAACTTGATGTCTGAGTTCCCACTTTAGTCTGCAGGGACTGAGGCTAGGATTTAGCTGCTGTATTAGGCACTGTTGGGTACATCTTGGCTGATGAAGTACCTCAGATCGTAGACCGCCTCTAGTCCAAAGTCCTGCTCAGAGCAGGGTCAACACTAAACTCAGAGCCAGTTGTTCAGGGCTTTGTCCAGTCAGGTCTTCAAAACCTCCAAGGATGGAGATTTTTACACCCTTATAGACAACTTACTTTAGTGCTTAATCATCCTTGTACTGGGGTTAGCTTTTTTTCCCTCTTACATTGAGCTGTAACCTTTATTGTTTCAATCTATAGCCATTGTCTCCAATTCTTCTGCTGTGTGCCTCAGGAAGGAGCCTGGCGTCATCTTCTCAGCAACTTCCCCTTAGGAACAGAAATGCTTTCTTGATCCAGAAATACCACCTTCCTATCTTCACCTCCATGGATGATGAGTCCCTTCCACCCGCTGGTCCATTCAAAGACATTATGGAAAGATTCAGGCTCAGCCTGTGGTCTGATGGACAGCTCAGGGAGGGTTTAGGGGGACATTTGTGTTGGCAGATTCAGGACACTGACTGGACAGAGTCACTCTGGGTTGACTGTCCTCCAGATTGCATGTGATGGCACTCCTGAGGTCTGTTTTCTGCCCATACACATAAACAGTCTAGCACAGCGGCATGGGTGATCTTCAGACTTCTTGGAGGGCCCTGCAGGGGTTAGTCTGTGTGGTGGATCAAGGAATGTGACCTTGGGAGTGCTATATAGGCAGTCCTATATATTGTAGATGCAGCCTCTGAGCCTGAGATATATCTGGGCTGACAGCCAGTACACAGGTCAAGAGGCTGGGTGTGCTTAAAGCCACTCAGACGCTTACATTTCAGCTAGGAGTGAAGACATGGTCAGTCTGCCATTTTTGCTGAAACATTTTCTTGTCTTTACCTCATAAATCTAGCCAGCAGACCTTGGCTCTCTGGAGCTCTGAGTATTTGTAAGAGTGAACCCTGAAAGCATTCAACACTTTTGCCTAAGCGCTTACAACACCAAGTAGCTGTCTGAAGCAACGGTCAACCATGGGGATGGAAAGAGGACAGGCTATGAAAACGGCTGTGTTTAATGTATTTGTTTAATGCTACAGGATTTCTTTGTATCGCGCAGAGGGAAGATGCCAAGGAATAGCATTGGTTCATTGAGACACCAGTTTTTCCAGCTGAAAGCTAGTCAACCTGAAGAACCGATGCCATGCATGAAGGCAGATCTGTCAACACACACGGCAGATGGTTGGGCTTCACAGGGGGTCGTGGTGGGAGTGAGCAGGGGAACAAGGGCCTCTGATGTGATCACGGGAGGAAGCAAAGAGTAAATAAACGTCTGGGCATGTACTACAGCAGCCAGTGTCAGTGGTCAAGGGCACGGGAGAAACAGCTGTGGCAGATCAGCAAGAAGGCAATGGCCTCACGACCACGAAGGAAAGATGGTGTTAGAGCCAGATGGGGAAGAGCTTGTGGTTTATCACTTTGGGGTTTTGTGATGACAGGGATCTAAATAGCAAACTTTATTATTTTCTTCAGTTAATAAGAGTGCAAAAATCGCCATGATACAGAGGAAAGTCAACGTCTGGGATGACTGGGCAGATCCAAGCATCAGCTGAGCAGTGTCAATTTACCATAACTGGGAACCTGGACAGCTGACCCTTACTGCAGCTGAGTTATATTATCAGAAAAAATGTCCTTTTCACTCTGACGAAGCTGTACGTGTTTCTTCAGATGATCATCTACCCTTTTTTTTGTAATGGAGTTGTAAAGCCTTACCCCAGATGAGAAGCTGAGCTTGCCCGGACCGTGCTGACATACACAGCAAAAGTGACTCCAACCCTTTTGGTCCACCTATCTTGAGTTACACTTGCTGTGGGTCTTGCCCATCCTTTCACAGGGTACAGAGACTTCTGCCCTTTAAGGCATTCAATGGTATTTCACCTTCCATGGAAGAGCATATGAGACAGCAGTCAATCTATCCAAGTTAGAAGAGGCCTCAGCAGCAGAAAATAGCCACTATATCCCCTACTGAGAACACCTCAGACCAAAGCAAGGGGCGAGGCAGCAGCATATTTGGGATGTTTCTTCCTAAGAGTGCCTATGATCAGCAATCTAAGAGGCCTACAACTACACCAAGGACAGCAATGGTTGCTTTTCCCCTCCTAGGACTCTGAAAAGCTTCCTTCTGTCACATACTCATGGTATGTCTTTAAATCACATAATGCCAACAAAGTTGCAAGTATTTAATGTGATAACAGGAGGTAGATGTCCAAAGACCTTGGCAGACGTGGGCTTTGATGAGTAGCACTGTTCCCTGACTGCAAATCAGACACCGTGTTAGCTCCCTAGCCCTGTTTTCTGGATGCCAACAAGCACTTCTGAAATAAGTTGTGGGTTTTTTTCCTCCCTGAGACTGTCTCCAATGTAAGATGCATGTTTCTTGAGGAACTGTGGGAAACAACACTCTTTTTTTTCAGGAACCTATACATCACTCCTGCCTTCATGCTTCCAAATCCTAGGACTGTAAAGAGCAGAAAGGCATAAATGGGGATTTGTTTGCCTTTTTTTTTTTTTTTTTTCCCCTTTAATTTTGCTTTTATTTTCTCTGTTAGGAATGATTCTCCAGTTGCTAAGTTCACAGTCATGTCGTATGTTCCCGTAGAGCCCCATGGCATCACTCACACCTCATGCAGAGCAGGGAGGGGTATTGACTCACTGTAGGTATCAGCGAGGTCATCAGCTGCTACGGTGAGGGAAGCACAGAGGCCTGAAGTCAGCTTTTGTCAGCTGGGTCTGAGCTGTAGCCATCAATGTCCAGCCAGTGGATCTCTCTGAGCACTCCAGTTCCAGGGAGAAATGGCAATCACAGACGCTTTTTCCGGTTGCCATAGCTTTCTTTAAAGAAAAGCAAAAGTAATAATGTCCCATTTAACTCCAGTTGTTTTGGATTATTTTATATATAAATATACACATACATATACATTTTATCTTGTGATGATTACATTTCTAATTACAGCATACAAATCTTTCTTGGATTTTTTTTGGCAATACCTGCAAAACAACAGGCTTATAAAAAAGGGTGGGTTTGTTTTTCATGTTGTGTACGTGTGTGTTTTGTTTTCCAAACCAAGCTGAAAGCCTTGTTGCCGGGGCCTTGCCCTTGCCCTAATGGAGAGCTTCTGAGAAAAGGCAAGAAGACAGGAGCCCTTGTGAAGGGAAGCAGCACCACTGATATACCTCAAACTACACAGCCCTGCAGTGGAAAACATTGCTGCGCAAACTGTCATCACCAGAGGCTGATAATGCAGACGCAGGCTGGAGTTTGTAGAGTGTGGAAGGCAGTGAGCCGAGAGGAGGGGAAACAACTCACCGAGTGCTGTACCAGGGTCTGGCTGGGTAGTTAACTCTCGCTGGACTCACTGCCTCTCTTGCCAGACCTCTTCTCTCCACACCTCTCACCTCCTCTGCCCTTCTACCTCCCAGCCCACCTCCTGAAGCAGGGCCCTTATCCCATGATGCTTATTACACCCACCCAAAGCAGGACTTCAATGCTATGATCCCTACCTTCTCCACCCATCTGCCATAAATCCCTCTCTAACCAGAGCTCTCATCCCCTCCTTGAATTTCGTCTAGATGCATGATCCAAACCATGACCTTAACTCAATCCACTGTTCTCCAGGCTTCGACTGTTAAAAACTTAGACACCTGGTGCTGTAGGACCTGTCTCCTGCCTGGATGTCTATATGCTCCCAGTCCCCAGCCCACAGCACACAGCGAAGGGCTGAATTAAACAGCATCATAAGAGAAATCCCTGTAAATTAGTGTACTCTGGGACAGCCCATTCAATTGACTCGTGGGAACCTGAGGGCACTCTGATGGGTGTGATGTTATCTAGCAGAAGGAATTTGCTTTGTTGAACCAGCATGTGAAGGATTTGATGGAAAACACTGACACCCGCTCAGTTTCAACCAGCTATATTTGATGTAGATGAGGGCAATACGAAAGCAAAAGAAAATCCCATGTGTTTTATACCTTGGAATATCTAAAAAAGGACAGAAAACAGTGATTAAACCAAGTCTACCTTGGACTTCATCCACTTAGCAGATCAAAAGTCGAAATACACAACTTGTGAGACACAGTTGTTCTGAAAGGATGGTCCAAATCCTGAATTGAGCAATGTAGATCACCACTGGCAGCAAGGTGTGACTTTGAACTGTTTCTGGAATAAATGAACTTGAGAACCCAGCTTGAAGTCACTGGCCACATCTGCACTTCCTGTTGCTTCATTAAGACCGTGTCACAGCACAGTTTGTCAGAAGCTTATATTGCCTAGTAAAGACACTCGAGGTCAGCTATGGGGAGAAAAGAACAAAACAAGGGTTTTGGGGGTTCCTCAGGGGAGAAGGGACAGAACATGGTCTGGACAGAGAGATTCCTGGGTTACACTTCTATTCTGTTTCCCCTTTCTGCAAGGGTTAGTAATAGAAAATGAATAGAGAAGTGTCAGTGACATATGATGATTAAACATATGGAATATTTTTTACAAAGAATGAAGAACACACTAGGAAATCAGCAAGGAAGAGAAAGTTTTGATGATGGATATGATTGAAGGATATAAAATCGTAAGTTAAAAGGAGAAAATGAGCAAGTAATGATGGTTTTTTTCCAATAGAAGAACTGTAATGTAATAAAAGGAATGGGTGTTTCGAAACAAATACTTGGAAACAGTGTTCCACACAGCATGAAGTTAAGCCATTGAACTCCCTAGGATAGGATATTGTGGCTAACAAAATTTTACGAGTTCAAAAAGCAAAAAAAAAACCCTCAAACTCACGGATTCATAGATTAAAGAAAACTGTCCTTTTTACTGAATGGCATTATATTAGTGTCTAGGGGACAGGAAAAGGCAGTTCAAGTGCCATAGCACGTGGGGAAAAGGATCTGAGGCATGGAAGAAATGTCAGATTGCCTTTGGAGGGGACACCCTGTTCCACATTCGTACCCCTGTTCTGCAGATGTCCAGACTCAAGCCCACCACAAACCTTCAGTAAGCTCTAGGACTCACTGAAGGAGGCAGATGCCACCTGCCACCAACTCCATACCAGCAGCAACAATTCCACAACCAACAACATTGACACAGGTAAACTGGATTTAGGTCCTTCCTAGAATCTGTTGCAAAACCAGAAAACAAGTCTAAACAGGATGTTTTAACTCAGGTTGCCTTTACGAGTGTTCAGCCACCGGGCATCCTAATGCCAAGTCTGTAGATGAACTGCCGGTGGAGGATAAGCAGAATGCATTTGCTTGCTCGAGCCCATGTTTCACCAAACATCGTTGATTTATTTGGACAGGCAAACAGACTCAAGTTTGTCAGAAGTTTATAGACACCTGGTCATCAATTATTTCCCAGGGTACTAGCTGCCTATATACTTTACCATCAGGATGTAGGTGACCCAGGGAAATTATTCAGGAAATAAGTGTCAAAACTAAAAAATTATGGCAGATTTCCTAATTCATCACTGACGTATTCTACTAAAGAACCAGCTGTTAGCTTATGAAACAGGAAATACTTAAGCATGTGAAGAACAAACAGTCCCACAAAAATTAAGATACTATATCATGTTTATAAAACCATCCATGTACTTAAGTAGTAGACAGATCAAGGATGTATGTTGCTAAAAGTGATGTCCTCGTGCACTGGCAGCAGGCATATGGTTCCTGGAGCGACAGCAGGAGGAATTCAGAAGACAAATACATACACACTCACCATGCTGCTTCTTGACCGTTTGAGGTATGGAGTTACTCATTAGATGTTACAAAGATCACCCCACTTACACAAACGTGCGCTAAATTTGTTCAATCACATTTCCCTCCTTCCTCCCTCTGAGTCGTTACTGGTTTTTAGTGAAACCTCGTTGCTCTTGGCTTATTGTTCTAGCACACACACACAGAAATGGAGAACCTCACTCTTTCTTGTAGCAGCACCTACTGTAATTGTTACAAGAGAAAACAAAACAACTGGAAGTTGTTGGTCTATATGAAATATTGCAGGGTTAGTCTCCTAGTCATCTGAGGTTCTCTACACAAGGAAATTTGTTTGCTTCCTTATGATTGACATGCATTACTGACAACATAAACTAGCACTTGGCTGTCAGCTGGAGCTTAAATTCAGTTGGAAATCATGATAGCTGCTGTTACAAACTAGAAGGTCAGAGAGAGGAAATTCTGGTTTTGTTAACACGGCAACAGCAGCACAACCAATCCAAAAAGGGATTAAGGGCATGTCAAATCATTGGGGAAGGCTATATTTTTTTGAGACATGGCAAAGGAGGAAAAAGGAAAGAGTTAAGAGAATGCTGGGATACCCCATGAAAACAAACAGACAAAAAAAAAAAAAAAATCCTCCCTCCAGCAGCAACAACCTCAAGGCTTTATATGTTCGAACTATATAGGTGGCAAGTTGGTAATTGAAGCCCATGCCAAGACCAGAGAACTTCCAGCCAAAACAGATGTGGGTTTATAGAGGCAAAGCAAGCCTTTAAAATGGGTCTAGGGAATTCCAAATTCAATAGTATGTCGATATAAACCCGAACACATGAAAATGGGATCTGAGTTTTTAAAGTGAAAGAACTAATGAAGTGGTGTTTTTACGTGTCATAGCCCATATTTTGCTTTACCAAAATACAGTGGTCTTCTCAAAGCATTAACCCTGATTTTTCACCTCTGCATCACAGGGATGTGGCCTGAGAAATCCCTGTGCAGAACAACGCAGCTTTCTGACATCAACAGCATTGTTACTGTTCCCTCAAGGTATTGTTTTGTGCTATAGTCAGACCACACAGATCGCACTTGGTCATGAAAGCCGGGAATAATATGTCAGGGACCAGATTTGCAGACTTTGTTATGTGCATGAAGTCAATGGAGCTAAGCCAGGCACACACAAAGCAAGAAGGGACATATGCACATTCAGACACCTACACTGCTCATCTACGCACACACACCCACACACACCACGCACACAACTTTACACTCTGACAGTGGAAGGGTTAGTGTAGTATAGCTATCCATTTGCCTACTGATGCTTAAATGTTTTTATCTCTGCCTGCATGCAGCACCAAGAAAATAATGGGTCTACTTCACAGCATTTTGCACATCGTAAAAACGTAATCCCTGTCACAAAGAGCCTACAGATGTGTAAAACGAAGGGGAATGTGGAGAGGTTTCAACATTCATTGAGATGGGGAGAGAAAGATATGATCCTTACCTGTCTTCATTGCCTAATGTTGATTCTCAAATGATATTTCAATATGCCAGTGAAGTACAGATTCATATAACAGCCCAGGTTGGAAGGGACCTTGAGCAGTCACTTGGTTCAACTTTTTTTTTTGTGGAAGGTTGCCTAGATGAGACTGTCTAACAACTTGTCCAATCACATCTTCAAATCTTTCAGTGTTGGGTGCTCTACACCATCCTTGGGGAGGTTTTCCAGTGAATAATTGTTCTCACTGTAAAAGAATTATTTCTGAAAGTAAAAAACTACTTTTGGAAAGTCCACCACAACCATTCACCTCAACGTGCTCAGACCGTTTGAAAAACACTATAAGAGTCTTTCATCTAAGATCATAGTTGTAGATTTACTTGAGCTTCAGTAGGACCCAGAATTTCTTTCCTTATCACTTGCTTCCATTTCTTTCCCCTTTCCTGCCCAACATGTGACTGTCAAGCCACACAAGATGTTGAGATCTTCTATTTGCTGGCCAAAAAGGGGTTGTGTTTACACTTCTGTGAAGCACCAACCTCTACAACAGCTTTCAACATGGCCCATCCCATGTTCTCACCTATCAGTCCTCCAAATGCCTCCCTTCTCAGCCTGTCTGGGAATAGCTGGGTCCCCTAGTACACCAGGTAATATTAACAGCACAGTCCAGACATGCTTAGGCCTTCTTTATGGAAGGAGGAAAACCTTGAAGTTGCCTCAGGACCACTCCTAATGGGCAGTATAGATAGACTTAAGGAGTAAATGGTAGGGTCAAGAGATCATCCTTCTCATCATTTAAGTTCCAGGCTATAACTTACAACCTAACGAAAAAGGTTATGTTTCCCTGAAATAAGCAAAGTTACGCTAGTACTGACAGTATTTACTAACTTCAGTCCATAAACTGTGTTCCAAAGGAGATGACTATCAATTTACCTTTTTTGGAGATGGTAGATAGATGTGGAGAAAGTTAGTGGATGCCCCATCCCTGGAAGTGCTCAAGACCAGGTTGGACAGGTCTTTGAGCCACCTGGTCTAGTGGAAGGTGTCTCGAGCTGTGGCAGAGGGGATGGAACTAGAAGATCTTTAACGTCCCTTCCAACCCAAACCATTCTATGATTCTATGATTTTATTATAGTCAACCTGAGATTACCCAAAGTATTTGAGACAGAGCTGGAAAAAGGCTACCGCTCTCCTGAAACCCCAAGATGTGCTTTGTTTAGTAGATTAAGCTGTTATTCTTGATAAATATCAATGGCTGCATACTGACAATGAATAGGTAAATGTGATATGCATAAAGGCCTTGTGTTTGCTGCAGAATTTGCTCCACTGAGAGTAGACACCAGAACAGAAGTGGGAGGGGAGACCATAGCCCACTGGAAACCATGAACAATCTTCAGCGGATTTCCACAATGAATCTGGAAATGTCTTCTTCAAAAAGTCTTCTGGATGCAAGTAAAGTCACTAGAGCAAGCCTGAGGCATCACACTGCAATGGCAACTAAATGAGAACTGCAGAAAATACTATATTTTATTATCTCATTCTTCTCTTCCAAGAATGAAACATTGTAAAATGCTATTAAGAACAACTTTTAAATGCATTTTGTCTCACAGATTACCCTAAGGGTTGGGATATAGTTTGTAAGTATCTGACAAAAAAAACAACCAAACAAAAACTAAAACAAAATAAAACAAAAAATCCCAAACAACCAAAAACCCAGTTCCAGTTCATCATTTGCACACAGGAGACTTCATCAAACCCTGAATTATCCGATTAAATTCTTAGGGGGGTAAGAATTTCTGCAAAGTCATGGATTTATCTTTTAATGTGCTGTCCTAAGGGTACTCTTGGGTTTAAACGTATCCAAAGACAGTCTGGAATGATAACTACCTTGTCATCGCAAACTGCAGAAATCACACTGGAAACCTCCAGAGCTAAAACCAGTAGCTGCTCCAGCAGTTGTTCTCAACTTCTGGGGAAAGAGAAACTGCAATCACAGAATCATAGAATAGTTTGGGTGGGAAGGGACCTGGAAAGGTCATCTATTCCAGCCCCAGTGGGATGGACAGTGGGATCTTCCCAGGCACAGAGTTGAGGCTGACATGTCGGTTGTTCCTAGGGTCTTCCTTCTTACCCACTTCTAGCAGCAAGGTGGCTTCCAACTTCCCCTGTGCATTGGTGTAGAGGCCCTTCAGCTGGGCTGTCAGCCATGCCACCTTCTTAGAGGAACACCCTTTAATTCCTTTGAGATCTTTCCCTGGTGTTTCCCTGTTGGCTCTTACTACCTCAGGAGCCCCTGGCTCATCTCTGTAAAACTTCCAGTGTGCTCCAGCGTAGCCAGCTCATCTCAGAGCAACAGGCTGAGGACCCTTACTAGCATCCTTCCCTCTAGTCTTGGTGTGTCACCCTACAGTTAATCATGGGTAAGCCTGATATTATCCCCCTCCCTCTTCTTAGGCTTTTTATATGCCTAAGTGGTGGTCGCGGATGCTCTGGCAATGCCCAGGCCTCGTCAGCATGTCCCGCAAGAGCTGCTGGTTCCTAGCATGTCTCTCCACTGCCCTGGCATTTATCTGACTCAGGAAAATCTCTGTGCGCTGAGATCCGCAGCTCCAGAGCAGCTCCCCTCGGTGACTGACGTCTCAGTAGGTCAGTGGAGATGGAGATCAGCACACGTGGAGGCTGTGGTTAGTCCATTGCAAACGACTGGGTTAGAAGACGCCAGGAAGTCTGAGGGACTGCCACAAGGCAGATATTCCCAGAACATTACAGATGCCATGTAAAACAAATGAATGTAAATCCTCTTTCTAGGTAGCTTCCCAGAGAATGAGGAGCGCTTTCAGCTTCACAAGGAACACAACCCACCCCATCCCACCCTCAAACTGGTCAAATTTATCAATCATCTGGTGATGCAATATGCAAACTCTCAAAGCATCTTACTCATTTTGTTGATCTTTCTGCATAACAGAGGACTTGAACAGATTTCTTGGTCATTTGGGATGCAGATAGTCTTTATCTAACAGCTGTAAAGGCTTTCTCATTAGAAAATGTATCCATAAAGCAAATATCAGCTCTATTCTTTACATTTAAATCCTGTTGACGTGGCAGGAGAGCACTTAAGATGATTCAGAGAGCTAATAAAGTTTATGATTGTCCAATGAATACTCCACTTTGTCTCGTTACTAGAAATTGTGTTCACAAACCTGTGATACACCCTAGGCACAATTTTGGTAGATCTATTCATCTCCTCTGGCTCTCATGTTAATGTCTGTAGAAAAGGTCTACACCTGCTTGCTGTGTCTGTTTGGTCTGCTCCAGCTCTGAAGCCAGTAAGGCAGGTGCCATGTCATTTCTTTGTGCAGCACTGAACACCGCAAGACCTTAGCGTTGAGCCTATGTAGGGGCAAGCGTGGCTTCAGTGGAGACAGAAACAAATTAAAACCTTTCATTTTAAATTTGCTCTTCTTGGATCTTGCAGTCATTCTGGATTTTCTGCAGCTTCCAGCATAAACCAAAGTTGCTGCGCGGCTCTTCTGAAGTGCGGTGCTTGGATGCAAAACCCACCGAGCGGTTATTCCACTTCGGCAGGAATAGCAAGAGGGCAACAGCGTTGAGGGATGTGCAGATAGTCTGCGGTGCAGCTGAGCAGGGTGCAGGCTGGAAGGGGATGACAGGACAAACACAGGTCCTGCATCACGCTGTGCAAGGCATGTTCAGCCATTCCCATGCATTTTGAAGCAAGAACCAAGAGAAAAAAATACCTCTACAACGCACGTGACAGCACGCACTCTCTTTCTACACTCATGGCATTGCTTTCTCCATCCTCTCCCGTTTCTTTTCCCACCCCCTGCTCTCACTTATAAATAGCCACAGGCACGGCTGTGCTCCTTTTGGACTCCCAGCCCGTGTACTGAAGTCAACACAACGATTATGGGGGTCAGCTCTTTGCATAAACATCACCTCCTCTTCACAGGGCTGTTTCAGAGGCCTTTGCCCTGTCCTACTGTGAACTGCAGCAGGAAATTCTCCTGAGCTATCTGAGGGCTAATTAAAGGAGCAGCCCAGAGACCCCGTAACCTCCCGAGAGTCCCGCAGAACTGCTCTGGCCTCTGTCAATGCACATGACAAGGTTACTGCTGGAGAAGGCGGTCAGGGCTTCTTCAGTCAGATACCACTGTTTTATAGACCCTGGCCAAGATTCGTTAGCTGTAATAAATGTGCTTTCAGCATGACAAGCTAAAGCTCTCTCACTTTGAGGTCTGTGCGCTTCCTGGTAGCTCTTTCGTTAGGACTAATGACCACTCTCTGCTGTCACTTACATGCCCTGGGCAAAGCTGTTCTGGGGTTTATGCAGTTTTAATTAAAAAGAAGTAGTCTTGTTTCTCTGGTTTATGTTAGGTGCCCTTTGTGTTGCTCTTCTCATTAAAGTAAGGGATGCCTGCACTGAAGAAATGTGGTGTTTTTTTCTTTTTTTTTTTTTTTTCTTTAATGATGACGTGTCTGGAAGTCAGTGACACTGACAAGAAAACTTTAGCAATGTTGGGGCTTTAAGTATCAGGTAACTGTAAAGTAAAGTTGATAATAATATGTCTTCCAATTCCCTGTGCTTTTAGGACATGTTCAGGGCTGACATGCGAATGAGAGGGAAGAACCATGAGGCAGCAGAGCTGCTTTCATGTCACCTGACCAGAGTTTGGCGTAACATAGATGCTGTGAATGTTGAGTGCTTACCATCCTTTAGGAGCTTCCTTCTCATTTCCCTGTTAGGTCTGCTCCTTGCTGCACTGAAAACACCTCAACAATCTTTACTCTTGATCATGAGGTCTAAGAACTTTCTTTTGTAATACAACAAAAATAAATTTCCAAATGTTGTATGAATTCTAGCACTGAACACTTGTTGAACTAATGAAAACCTGCAATTGAATAATAAAAATTAGACACAAATGCAAAGATGCACTACAGAGTCCATCAAAACTGAACACCATATAGAACAGTTGGCTGCAGGGAACCAAGGTAATCTCCCAGAATTACTAGATGGATTTATGGTTTCAAGTACTTGAGAGCATCCCTGGCTTATGGTCCATCCTAGAGTGTCCTGGTTTTGGCCAGGATGGAGCTGGTTTTGTCTT
>KL278169.1:19855-36486 GCA_000699545.1 Podiceps cristatus | reverse complement strand
GGGGGGGGGAAGGAAAAAAAAAGTCTCCTTAGCATTCAACATTCCTGCAGTAGGACTTGGCAGAAATGCAAAAAATTATACAGAAAATATAAAGACAAATCAAATCATGGTTCCATTTCAGGCTGTCAATAATCAACTCTCACTATTTATTGCAAGGCAATCTAATAAGGTTTACTAGCTTGATGTTAATTTATCACAATTGAAATAGCCTGAAAATGGCCTTTATGTTTTATCAGTTTGGTGTAAAGCGAAGAAGGCTCAAGAAATAGCAATAGCACTTTGGTCATATGAAGACTGGTATAGGGAAAATCCGTAACATGGATTTCTCATCTACCAGCACAAAGTCTAAGCCTGCAGCTAGAGTGAACAGAAGGAAGATACCTGAAGAAAGTCATGTAAGAAATGTGCTCCACTAGTGCTCCCCTAGTGCCTTTCTTAAACATCTCCTATAACGTGGAGAGAAGGGAATTTAGAG
Source organism: Podiceps cristatus (assembly GCA_000699545.1). Classification (NCBI taxonomy): domain Eukaryota; kingdom Metazoa; phylum Chordata; class Aves; order Podicipediformes; family Podicipedidae; genus Podiceps; species Podiceps cristatus. The sequence continues at coordinate 36,011 of KL278169.1, read as the reverse complement.
GGTGAAACAGTAGATCATCCAGTAACAACATCTAGTTCATCTACTCATTACTTCTTATCAAGAGGCTGAGAGAAAAATAAAAGGATGCTCTCATAACTTTTTACAGAGGGCTGATGCTCCGCTCTCAACTTTCTGGGGGGAAATGCTGAGCTTCAGGGTTACATACAATGATGATCAACTTGAACAAATTGAAAGACTGAAGAAATCTTTTTACTAGAGCTTTAGCCTTGAGCTTCCATGAGTTAGTTTACTATTAAGGTTTTCTGTTATTATATTTTTTTCATCTGTCTCTTTCTGTTAGCCCCAGCTCTGTTGTTTTGTATCTTCTTTACAAATCTTACTGTAACACACATTTTCTGTATTGGCCTTATTTCTCTCTCTGTTCCTCTGCAAGTACTGTAGCTGTTAAAACCAGACAGATTAATAATTGCTAGCACTTTTATGCATGCAATGTAAACACAACACCAAGGCTACAGGCATGCAAGCTACTGGCCAAAATGGGTAGTTACCACTATTATCTTTAGGTCTACTTTAATCAGTTTTATTTCAATCCAACTTTCTGGTCAGCTTTGTTTTATGATGGACACCACATGACCATGACACATATGGACTGTATCATTCTTCAATATATTTTGCTGATGAGACTTTGTAGAGAACCAATACTAAATGTGGTTTTGTCTCAACATTGCTGCTGTACCGCCATTTCCTGGCATTGAATGTTCTACCTCAGAAAAAACATCACTTCCACATTTTGGAGGTAAACTACCTCATGTGCCTGTGCAGGGGCCAAAGGCGTGAAAAGAGTGGAAGAAGGCTTCTAGGGGGACAGCATGTCTGGCAGGAACTGCACATCTGGGCATGAGCAGAAGTACCCCAGAAACAAAGAAGCACGCACTCGCTGGTGTGGGGGCATTTTCTCTGCCTCCCCCTCCTCCCTGCCTCATGTCTCTCCTGGACCCCAGCCTTGATGAAGCTTGCAACAATTGAAGACCTCAGACAGAATCAGCGAAACGTCATCGGACTTGGAGGGGTGGTAGCTAGTTTCTTCTCTTCTTTTCCAACTTTTCCAACTTTCTCTGTCTTTTTCCCCTTATCTCTCTCCCTTTTCCCCTTCACCTTCCCCTCGCCTTTCCCCACTTTTTCTCACCTGTTTGTTAAAAATAAAATTAAAAGGCTGTATGATATTTGACCAGTTTTAGCATCTTAATCTCTCCCTTGGGGTCGTAACAAAACACTCCAGATATTGGATCGGGATAGGCTTGTAAACAGTGATAATTCTACAGCGTAAACAGGATTGGATAAGGAGTTACCTCTATAAAAAATTAGCCTAAATACACGTAAAGGATTTATCAAGCTGATGTAGCTAACAGAATTAAAGTCACTGTGTTCTTAAGAAGTTCAGAGAAAAGTGTGTTGACAAAATAAAAACAAACCTATTTTTACCAGTCGTTCCTTGATAATTTAAATACATGCATAAATAGTTTAGAGACACCATAGCTCTCCCAATATGGTAAATCCTGTATTCACATGTGTTTAATTCAACGCCTTTTCCAACAAGTAGCTTGAACTTACCTTTATCATCACTGTCAGAATCCAGATGAAAAGTATTTGTGCAGCTGTGACATGCACTTCCTCCCCAATATTGCATACACTGTTCGTTTTTAATATACACCAGCATATTAACATGTCTTAAAGTTCTGCTGAATATCACAGAGTCACAGAATGGCTGAGATTGAAAAGGACCTCCAGAGGTCTTCTGATCTAATCCCCTTGCTGAAGCAGGGCCTCCTAGAGCCAGTTGCCCAGGACTATGTCCAGACAGCTTTTGAACGTCTCCAAGGATGGAGACTCCACAACCTCTCTGGGCAACCTGTGCGAGTGCTCGGTCATCCTCACGGTGAAAAAGTGTTTTCCTGTGTTCAGGGACAGCCTCCTATGTTTCAGTTTCTGCTCGTTGCCTCTGGTCCTGTCACTGGGCACAACCAGAAAGAACCTGCCTCTGACTCCATCCTCTTTGCACCCTTCCTTCAAGTATTTATGCGTGTTGATAAGACCCCTACTGAGCCTTCTCTGCCCCAGGTGAAGCGGTCCCAGAACTCTCAGCCTTTCCTTATAGCAGAGATACTTCAAGCCCTTCTTTGTGGCCCTTCATTGGACTCCATCCAATGGGTGGCCTCAGCATTTACTGATGCCTGGAGCTACTCCTCCCCAGCTGCAGGACTTCACACTTCCCCTTGTTGAACTTCATGATGTTTCTGTCCTCTTACTTCTCCAGATTGTTGAGGTCCCTCTGGATGGCAGCATGACCCTTTGGTGAGTCATCCACTCTTCCCAGTTTTGTGTCATCTTCAAACTTGCTGAGGGTATACTCTGCCCCACCATCCAGGTCATTAATAAAGATGTTAAACAGGACTAGACCCAGGACTGATCCCTGGGGTACACCACGAGTTTCAGTTTAGCAGTTTATCAAGTTGGTCAAGAATGACTTCCCTTTGCTGAAGCCATACTCCTGGTGATTTCTTTGTCCTTCATGTGCCTGGAAATGTTTTCCAGGATTAGTTGCTCCATCACCTTTCCAGGGACAGAGGTGAGGCTGACCAGTCTGTAGTTCCTTGGGTCATCTTCCTTGTCCTTCTTGAAGACAGGATTCACCATGATCAATCAAAGATTATTGAGAATGTCCTTGCAATGACATCTGCAAGCTGCAAGTGTAGACACTTCATGGTTGCAATACATCAGGGTCCATGGGCTTATGTATGTCCAGTTTGCTTAAGTATTCCCTGACCTGATCCTCTTCCATCAAGGGTACATCTTATTCCAGCCTTTCCCTCTGGTCTCTGGGACCTGGGATTCCTGAAGGCCAGTCTTGCCAGAAAAGACTGAGGCAAAGAGGCCATTCAGTACCTCAGGTTTTCCCATGATTTGTGTAACCAGGTTTCCCATCTCATTTTACAATGGGCCCACATTTTCCCCAGTTGTCTTTTTGTCACCTACGTACTTACAGAAGCCCTTCTTGTGTTTGTCAGCCTTGGCCACATTCAATTCCATTTGGGTCTTAGCTTTCCTAATGTCATCCCTGGATGTTTAGGCATTGAGTTTGGGTAGGAGTTCTTTGCTCATCCACGGAGGCCTCCTGTTGTTTTTGCCTGACTTCCTGTTCATTGGGATGGACTGCACTTGAACTTGGAGAAGGTGATCCTTCAATACTAATCACTTTCTTGGTCCTCCCATCCCTCCATGGTCTTATCCTCAAGGACTATTCCAAGCAGATCATTGAAGAGGAAAAGTCTGTTCTCCTGAGGTCCAGGATTGTGAGTTTGTATGTCACCCTTCTCCCTGCCCTCAGGTTTCTGAACCCCACCATCTCATGGTCATGGCTGCAAAGGCTGCCTTTGATCTTCACATACTCATTGTTGAGTATGAGGTCCATCAGAGCACCTGTCCTTGTTGTCTTCTCTGTCACTTGGAGGCAGAAGTGATCATCAACACAGTCCAGGAAGCTCCTGGATTGCTTCTGTTCTGCTCTGTTGTCCCTCCAGTAGATATCGGAATGGTTGAAGACACCCATGAGGACCAAGGCCTTCAAATTGAGGCTACTCCTATTTGTCTGTAGAGGGTCTGATCCACTTGTTCTTCCTGGTCAGGTGGCCTATAGCAGACACTCACTATAATGTTGCCTTTGCCTGCTCTCTCCTTAATTCTGACCCATAAACTCTCTATGGACTCCATATCCATCACTATGCAGAGTTCCATGCCTTCCAGCTGTTCTTTCACATAAAGGGCAACTCCATCTCCTCATCTTCCTCACCTGTCCTTCTCAAAGAGCCTGTATCATTCCTTTGCAACACTTCAGTCATGGAAGCCATCCCACTACATTTCTGTGATCCCAATAAGAGCATAGCCCTGCAATATATTTGAACACATATATATGTAATAGGAATACTCTTCAATTTTGCCTTTCTGCTACCACTGCTGTTCACCTTGTGACCCTCTCTGGAAGTCTTGTCAGCTAAGACTGATTTCAGGCAGATCCCTCATGTCCTGCCCCTGATGGGAGAGAATAGCAATGGAACTGCTGAGAAATCAGTGCAAGGGAGAAAAATGGCTATTAACTGGGAAGAAAAAATAAATATTAAAAAAATGGCAAATTCCCTTAACTGAATGGCGGTTCAACAAATGACCCCCAACTAGTCTCAGGATCAAAGGCTCAGCCAAGAAAATAAGAATGAGACTGCTGCTTTGGAAAGGGCACTAACACACAACATGTGCAGAAGATTTGGGAAACTCCTGCTGGTCTAGTTAACAAGAAAATCAGTGAGTTTTTCTTTTCCTGTACTTGTTTCTAGACCTTTAAAAATAATATTGTAATGTTTAACAAATGCTTACAGAAAATAATTCCATATTATTATTTGTTCAATGCTAACAAATACATTATATACATTATACAACAAATTAAAAGAAAAAGACTAGTGCATGACCTATACATTGTACAATCCATTTTAAACATGATAGAGCTAGAAATAATAGAAAGCAATGTGAAGATGCTGATAGGGCAGGGATGGCAAAGATTTGGTAAGATCACAGAGTGTAAGTCTGTCTTGTGGGTCAGACTGTTTCTATAACATGTGCTGCAGTTCTGGTCTCAGTGGTCTCCACTGGGTGGAAGAAGGTATGTTTGAGGTTACTTCCTTGCATGAAGCTATTACCTTAAGATGAAAAGAATCCCAGAGTCTCATCATCTAAACTTAACTGGAAATATTCATTTCTTGTCTTTATGTTTCATGAGAGGTTCAGTTTACCAGAACAACTAACTTTATACAACAATTTCATAATTAAGAGTCAAATTGAAAAGATATTGTGTGTCTGATCCTTGTATTTTGCAAGGCTGCAAAGAAATTCACAACACTGTTCATAAAGCCGTAACAAGTTTCCATTGCAACAACATGAAAATTGTTTCAAGTGAATTGAAAGAATGCATTTGGCTCACAGTTATGTTCTTATACAGAGGAAGCTTCTGGAAGCTGAGTTGTGGTTGTCAATTGACTCAACATTTATCTTCTGTCCACATGACCAAAAGGGAAATGATATTAATACAGCTTTCAATGCATTGGTTAGTAAATCTTTTTCATACTTATTCCAGATCTGGATATTTCATTTCAGGACAAGGAGTAGAAACATAGGCAGTCATACTAAGCAGATGTATTTTCCACTCATTATGATTCTACTGTAAGATGTATTTCATCCATTTTCAGGTAAATGCTTTAAAAATGAAATCACATGTAAATTTAGGTATAAAGAAAAGGCTTCAAAAATTATGATATAATTTATCATGCCTTATAAACTTTAGCTCTTTAAAATTGCCAGAACTGCCAGAAGTATTGAAATGCAAAGTAAGCAAAAGAAAAAAGTTAGCTGGAGCCTTCGTCTGTCATTTGAAATCAATGTTAGCATTAAGTTTCACCAAGAAATTAAATGGCTTTGTTTTAATAGCTGAATGAGCCCAGAGGCAAGTCTCATATCTTCCAGGTAGATGATACAGTATGTCAGAAGACATTGGCTTAGACTGTTACATTTCTTCATGCTTCACATCATTCAGAATTCCTTGGGTTTTTACCAATCTGTGAGACACTTGTGAGAAAGCCAAAAAATCTGGCCCTAGGCGTAGACCCTTGTCAAGGTTTCCCTTTTAAAGGAAACATTCACATGCAGGCAAGGAGCTGAGAATGAATTGTAGGTCATTTTGATAGGTCTTAGTCTGGGCTGTAGGGCAAAGAAGGAGTGGACAGAGGATCTGACAGCAAACTCTTCCCCATGTACAGATGTCTTTAAATGCATCTCAACCACTTGTTACCCACATGCATTTAGTAATTTTCTCGTGTGTAAATATAGCAGTAAAAAGTTAGCTGACATATCTCTAATTGTGGATAGTTGATCAATGTTTACCAAGAGCAAATTTTAGACCATTTTGGCATTGATTGGTTGGCAGTATAAAGTGGATGAGAGCTAAATGCAAGGCCCTGGCATGATGCTGAATATAAGTCATCTCCTATTACTCAGATAAGTAATAATGTATAGCATTATGTCAGTACTATATTTAAAGCACTAGATTTTTTAGAGAAGACAAAGATAAAACATATCCTGTCTTCCTGTGTGCCCTGATAGACTTGCATACTGTGGCTATGACCTGACTTACCGTGGTAAGAGGCCCGTTTTATATATAATTTTAAATAATTAGGCATTGAATTAACTTATGAATAGATGAAATTGTAATGTCTACCTTTCCTCAACTAAGAGCTGATAGCACTGCTGGAGAGACAAAGCCCACACCAATCCCAGTGGAAATGGACTTGAACTCAGGAAGTCATTAAGCAAAACAGTTAATGGAAATTACTCAACAGCTGAGATGATAAAAAAGGGATATTAAAGAGAAACAGGGAATTTTTTTTTCTTTTTTTTTTCCCTCTTTCTTCTTGAGGGTGGCTGAGGAAGAGTTGTTCAAGGCAAAGGCATAGGCATGTCTCATCCTGAGATGGAAGTGAGAGCCGCCTTACTCATAAATTATAGCATCCTCTAGAACAGAAGAAAATAGAGCAATACAGATATGTGACCTTTACTGACAACAGACATGGACAAGTGAGGGAGAGCATCAAAGCCTTAATATAAATATTTTAGGTAATTTTTCATACTCTGACATAAAGATTTTCCTATTTTTTTCACATCTTAGCATTATCAGAGTAATTTTCTTTCTATAATCTTCTGGAACAAATTTGCTTAGCATCAACATAGAGTAAAATGGTTTACTGCCATTATTCAGGTTTGGATCAACCAACCCTTAATACAGCTAACACATGTACTTTTTTTTTTTTTACTCTTACAGATCTGCCCTTTCTCTCATCTCTGGATTTTCTTTTTTTCCTCTTTATCTTTGTTAAAAGAAGTCTGACCTATAGTCAGTTTGGGGTTTGGTTTGCTTGGCTATTGTACTTTTTGTTCTTATTCCCTTCACATCAGGACACAAACCATGACATGGCATCTGTGGGAAGAGAGGATCTGAGGTGATGGCCTTGGCCTTTCCACTAAGGAAAACAGCTACTGGCATCCAGCAAGAAATTTAGGAGATGTGGAAGAGCAGTGGGAGAACAGAAACTTTTCTAGGTAGTTGCTTTAGAACCTTCTGTGATTATTTTTTTTTATTACTCCTGTGTGTTTGATTTTGCTGTCTTCTTAATGTTAATGTAAATGTTGTATTTTAGGGTATGATCAGTGATTTTGGATAGGTTCATCAGCTCTCCCTTAGTTAAGAACCAATAGTAGCCATTATTCTCCAGTGAGATAACTCAGGTTAGTATTCAGAGAATGATCTTCATCTAGTGTAAATATCAAAGATGCTGACAAAATGAAAACTATTTTTGTTTGTCTTCAGCAGACTTTTTCTTCCAAAACCATGTTTTTTAATTTATAAAAGTAGTTATTTAGTTAAAGAGCCACTCTGTTAAAAAAAAAAAAAAAAAAAAAAAACGAGCATAAATCAGAAAAATTTCTTATAAACACTGAGAATATGGTCAAATGTTGCTGGCCTTAGATCACTGATATTTTTATAACTTTGGCAATATTTTCAAAACATAACAGTTCCAAATGTGTTTTAAATGATTTGTTCCCCGTTCTTTAAAAAATCTCAGAATACAGCTGTAATTTAAAGATGGTGTTAGGGGAGCTGTGCAGATAAGTAGGATCAAATGACTAAGCAAAAGCTCTATTATTGCTCTGCTTAACTCTCCTGTATGATAAATAAGGTAAATGCATGTTCAACTTAACTGTGATATAGCCCTAGAAAAATCCTAATTTTCAGCTCCACAATTGCTCTCTTCTTTGGAAAATGTCCTTCTTTATTTTGGAACTGTTATTTTAAGAAATATCCAGTGTGGAGATGCCAAGCACAAACACGTTCTCATGCATCTGAACATCAAAAAACACAGTGACTATCAAGAGGCCTCTCACTTCTCTGAAGTAGTGAATGTGTAATAAACAGTAATAAACAGCCAACCAAAGGGGGTTTTCATGATTTTTCGTTTACTGCATCTATCCTTCCTGACTTAGCTAGATTCTGTGACAAATTAATTCACTCACTGTTACTCCTTACAGACTTCCAATAATTCTCTTGTATTTTCTACCCACTCCAACCAAGCTCAAAACTGCCCTAGTAGTCTTTGTCCTTTATATATAGGGTTCGGGAGGTTTTTGTTATTCATATGAAGAATACATACTTAATGTCTTCTTAACAAGAAGTATTTTCTGTAGTTCCAGTTAAGAAACTTGGCATACAAGACAGACCTAGTTAATGCCTCCTGTCCTCTCACAATGTCAGAGGAATGATCAGTGAGAGATTCTGTTTTCATAGCCCCATGTTGGAACCGAGTAAAGAGAAAATCCATTAATGTCTTTAAGGTCCCATCTTCACAACTATCTGCTGCCTTCAATGGGTTGTTCAGAACAGCCTTCTAGCCCTTCCTGCCTTCACAGGTGATCATCTTCTCATGGAAGCAGTTTAAATCACATAAAACCCCAGGCATCAACTTTAAATGTTATGAGATCAGTCCATTGGAGAAACAAGTCTAAAAAGAACTGGTGCATGTTGGAGAGTGACCCTGCAGAGCCCTTCAGATTTGGGCATGGCAGAGCAATGCCAGGGCAGAGCTGAGTTGGAAGTCAGATATCATGGGACCTGTCCAGCTGCATAGGGACAGCTCAAACCCTGCAGACCTAGTAAGGAGCTGTTCTTCTGCCTTACGTGACAGAGTTCATTTCTTCCCTCCTACTTCTGATTCCATCAGTCATGCCTCATTTAAGGAACACAAATAAGCCCACTCACATTGAATTCACATAACAAAGAGAAAAAATTATACTGTAGTTAAACAAAAGAAAATCTAGGTTGAAGAAATAGTAAAACTAATCTAAAGAAAGAATACAGGAATAAAGAATGATGCAATGTGTACCTAGAAAGCATCTATGTTATGATATCTTACATTATTTGAAAAAGAGTTGGAAGAGTTATGGCAATAATGTTCCAAATTTATACATTCCCACATTTATTTAATTAACATATATTTAATTTTATGTTTATACACATACTCACACATATGCATAGGTATATGTATACTTTAATGGCAGATTTCCAGGTACAAAATCTCCTGCATAGCAAATTTTTATTAGCATCTGTTTGTGTTGGTCCTAAAATTACTATTAGGCAAAATTCATCCCTTATCTAAAATCAAGTTGTCTGCAAAGAAGTAACATCAGGAATTAAATACATCAGTAGAACAGTTTACTTAGTAACTCATCTCCTAAAGCATAATACTAACAATGTATCTAATAATAATTAATTATAGTATAATAATTTTAAAGAAAGTTATAACTGCTTATATTATACAAACTGGTATTTACAATTGTGTGAAAAACAAACTTTATACCTTCTAGGAATATAACTTTTAATAAGTTCTTATGAAGAATACACAATACAGTTACAACAGACTGCTAAATTGGCATTTTGTGCCATATTCAAATATAAGCCCTGAACTTTTCGATTGCCAGAGGCAGAGGGAACAATCTCCTAATGTTCTTTTTCCTACTTCCCTTGATTAGTATCAACTTTTATATAAATTCAGACAAATTAAATGATCTGTGGCAGTGTTGTTATTGAACAACCAAAGGGATTAAATTTCATATATTCAACAATGGATTGAATGTGCCTGAAGAAAAAAATGAAACCAATAAACTACTAGATTATAGTTTATGATACCATATGTAATGTCATTGAAATGGATGAACAGCAGACTCTGAAATACAGAGTCTCAGTACAGCAAAAGCACTATATTCATATGTTCAAGATTGAATGATGACTTTATAGTTTAGTACGAGCTAAATTAGAATTGGAATTACAATTCAGCACTTTCTAACCTGAAATCAGCTCTATGAACCTTTCTTGATGAAATGCATACAGAAAAAATATCTTAACATAAGCTTGCCTGGTCACTTGTTCAAGTCATTCAGAATGGCAGCACCTTGGAAACAATAAAGAATAAGGTTAAATAACAATTATTTTATTTTGGATGAAAACAACTTTCCCATGTACAAGTAACCCTAAACAATACAAAGTCTCCACCATACTCCCCTAAGGTGTGGGCAATTCAACCAGTTTGAGGAAATATCTCAACCCGAAAAGAGAATACCGGTAACATTTTTCCTTCTTTTGCAGCAAACCACTGTACCTTGTCATTAGACACATGCCAAACAACTTTACTCTGTCTGCTAATTACATACATCTTTATTACGCACACACACACAAGAATTATGTTCTACATGCAACTGTTTAATTTTGTGATTTTAATTTGCCATTTACCCTATAGGTAATAGACTTGTCTTTGTTCCAGTGCCATTCTGTAACAAGAAAAGAGAATTAAAATGTCAACAGCAAAGCCTGTGTAAGGGAACTGCATTAAAATGTTCATAGCTTTGGCAGTCAAGTTGAAATTACTCTCTCACTCACTGTTTGCAATGTGTTTATTAGCTACTACTGACATTATGGAAAGTTATTTTCTGAACAAAAAGGTCACTTTTTCAAAATTTTTTTTTTTTTTAAAGGATTTAAGTACAACATTGACCCATATACTCCTTTTGTCTGTTAGCTTAGCTAGTATGTCTAAGTACTGCAGCACAACCACATCAAAGGCAGGATTAGGTTTATCCAACTTAAACTTGAACTTCTCATTCCAATGAATAAAAGGCCAACACATACTCAGGGATTTGACACAACTATCCTGTCTTCAATCCATTTAGTCCATTTGCTTATGCTTTTCCTTTATAGTTCCTAAATATATTTTTATTCCCTGTGGCATTCCAAGTCACATAAAAATTTAAATGCTAGACTTAATGAAGGAAAGTATTTATATGTAGAAGAGATGGTCCTAATCCTTATCTTATTCTCTCTTTTTACTGTCCTTGTAATCATGAGTCTACAGAAGCACTTCAGATTATTTCCTTACAAGTCATTGCAGAAAGACAGGAGGTGCAATGATAGTTGTGACATAAATCAGCTTCTGAACTCCTTTCTGAAAACTTCCAAGTAGGGATTTATGATAAAAATGTGTTGTAAATGGATTTTGTTGCAAATGAGTTACTTAACACAATTTGATCTAGCAGCAATTTAGAATATATTTATGCCTTAACCGCAAATGACACAGCTAGATTGTGATTCTTTATAGCACTCAATCATCAGTCAATTAATAAAGAGATTTGACAAAATTTGTTCTAATCAAAGCAGTGACTTAGTTAAATGGCAAGGTTCATACTGTTACTGCATGGAAGAAGTATATCAGGAGACAATCGAGATGGAGTTGATTTTACATAGTAAAGGGACACAGAGTAAGGAAGATCCTCCCATTGAGTCACGAGATTCGTAGAATCATAGAATCATAGAATGTTTTGGGTTGGAAGGGACCACTATCGGTCATCTAGTCCAACCCCCCTGCAGTGAGCAGGGACACCATTACCCAGATCAGGTTGCTCACAGCCCCGTCCAACCTGGGCTTGAAGGTTTCCAGGGATGGGGCCTCCCCCACCTCTCTGGGCAACCCGTTCCAGTGCTTCGCCACCCTCATTGTAAAGAATTTCTTCTTTACATCTAATCTAAACCTACCCTGTTTCAGCTTGAAATCATTACCCCTTGTCCTATCACCATTGTCCCTACAGAAAAGATTTTACACTTCTTTCCTATAGGCCCCCTTTAAGTACGGGAAGGCCGCAATTAGGTCTCCCTGCAGCCTTCTCTTCTCCAGGCTGAACAAGCCCATTCGGAAAAGACATCCTTGCTTTCTAAAGTCCTTCTCAGAGAGAAGTCTAGGGGTGGCTAGATCCAATCCTAGTCCCAGACTTGGTCAATGATTTATGTCTAAAGGATTACATGGGTATAGCAGCAGCCTCCCATTAACTCTTGAGATTCAGAAAGGACCCTCTTGCTTTCGTCTCCTTCCCAGAAAGAAGTTTAGGGGCAGCTAGATCCAATCCTAGTCTCAGACTTGGTCAACAGTTTATGTCTAAATGGTTATTCAGTTTTAAGGTGAAGCATGAGTTTTATGGCAACATTCAATTATTGCCTAATTCAACATTTACAAAGTGATTAAATCACATCCCACGTGCATGCATACAGACACAATATATATATAAATGTACAAAAAGTATTCCTGTTAAAAATTCTTCTTGAGTTCAGCAAAATTCTCACATTGAATGCTTTGGCATTTCTCAACAGGGGAGGGTTGAGCCTCAGGGAGTGAAGGGATTCAGCCCAGGTCCCATTGTGGGTCTTCAGAAACAGACCTCTCCATTTTGCAGACTTGAGCATTTGCGAGCTCTGAGAGGTGTCTTGCTCAGAGGGAGGTGCTGGGTGCAGCCTGCTGCAGTCTAGAAGATCTCAAAGGGCCTCATTAAGGCCACTGTTTATAGGGTTGCAAGATGATTGACTTTAGTCGTCAGTTAGTTTTCATCCTGGCAACAGTTCGAGTTGTTCTTTTGTTCCCCCCACTTTGGCTAGGCAATCAGATCACCTGGTATGAACAGTGCTACTCCCATCTCAGCCATGTAGGAGTTTCTAGTACAGTCAAGGAATGCTTCACTGCCCCAGCTCCTTGCACAAAGGCCGAGATCAGGTGGTTTAAGCAGTGCCACTCCCATCTTAGTCATACAGGAATGGCTGGTACAGTCAAGGGATGCTTCACTGTCCCAGCTCATTGCACAAAGGCTGAGATGTGGTCGGAACATCTGAGACTGTAGGTCCAGGGTCCAGGGAAAAAGGGTGGGGGGAGAATGCACCATCACAAGATGCCAGCAAAGATACTGTTGGACAATGAACTTATGGTCTGAATGGCTCTCCACCGCACAAATAATAAATACTGATAGGAAAAGTATGGTCTAAGTATCGGATATATAAAAATCTTGAACCTCAATATTTTTTCAGACTCAGAATTATTGCCATGCAACTTCATTTTATATTATTTATTTTATATTGGGACATTCCTTAAATGATGGAATTAGCCCATCTTTTTATTATTATTATGAGTATTTTTTACATATTGCCTACAAGTATGAAGAGTAAGTACTCCCAGAGAAGTAACTGAAATATCTAATTACATAATTTCCCTGGTTAATTGGTACCATAAATGCCAAGCAGTGAGGAATATGTCAAACACAATGCCTACCTTAAGAGCATATCTGAACTAATATCTTGAGCACAGCACATAACAGAACAAAACGGATGTAGAACTGAACTCTTCACGTCACTCACCAAATTCTTAAATTTTCGCTGCTGGCTCCAAGAGAGATGAAATCTTCATTGAGCATACTTTATGTACAACAATTTTCTCCAGTGCTGATGAATCCCGTTTGAAGTACTTCTTGCCTTCTTGACACAGATCATGTTCAGTAACAGTTTAATACTTCATACATTTTCTGTTGAGACTATATCCTGCACTTTGATAGTGTCAATTATCTAATAGGACTTTCCACCTCAATCTTCGATGTCTTAGAATAATACAATTTGTAAAGGATATGATGTTAAACCCTGGATATCAAGGTTCTCATAAACAACGTAATCTCAGACTTTCAATATATTGAATGTCTTGACAACTTAACACTGGAAACAAAAGAAGAAAACACTGAAAACGACATTCATTAATCTTACTGGGGACATTTTTTCTGAAAACACAGAGATTTTTCTAGAACTGAGAACTGTTTACTTATTTTATCAACTGTAACTTTCCCTTCAATTAAAAGAGAAATTAAAGCTACCCCATTATCAAGCTGGGCTTGAACAGAACTGCTGATATCCTAAAGCAGATGTTCAACAATAACTCTATTTCCTTCATGAGAATATTCAAAGTGAATTCTTATGGGTTGTACTGGCATAATTTTACTACACCAGAAACAAAAATGGTTTTGTCCATTAGAAACGTCTTTTTATGGAATCCATCATTATGTTGCCAGAATACATTCACAGTGATTAATATTTGAGAATAAAAACGTGTGACAACAAATTTACCATGAATTATCAAATTATCTCTAAAGATGAGCTACCTTTTTATTTCCTTATGACAGTTTTGAAAGATCTGTCTTTATAATAACAAAGTGCAGAAAAAAGTTTGTTGGAGGTATTTCAAGTCACTTGGATTAGACTTGCTAACAGCAAATTGTTATGTTGTAACACTAGTAGGGTTATATTTAAAATGTTCTCTAGCCATTTCCCCCCCCTAAAATAAGGATTTGGCTCTGTAAGAAAAATCTCTGGCATTTTTGAAAGAAAAAACTAAACATATGCAAAGTCAAATATAATTCAACAAAAATATTTTTCAAATAGTTTTATTGGTTTTGATCAAACTGGAGTAACTGTTGAGATGCTGTAGAAAAGTAGAGAAACCTACTTTAGAGTCTATATCAAAGTAAAGAAATAAAAATTTTTTTGTAACTTTTTCTCTTGGTACTAGGCAAGAAATATAATTCACTAGCATTGCATCTGGGCATTTATAACAACAGATTCAGTCTGAAGGGTGTCTGGGCCTGGTTCTTTTTTATAGATTTGGATTCATTAATGGAACAATGGCATCTGAAGCAAAGGAGAAAGGACATATTTGTCATTATTTTATAGATTTCATTCATGAATTCTAATTTTCTAACAAAAAACAGTGTCTCTATTTTTTCCCACTAAATTTGAACATTAAATTTATAATTTAATTTTCTTTTATTTGCATCTGTTTCTGGAAACAGAAACCCAACACAAAAGAAAGAAGGTATGAGATAAGCAATGATAGATTTGGAAAGAGGAAAGGCAGAGATTCATTTTGTGGAAAGGAGAAATGCGGCTTCTCCACCTACATAACAGTATAACCATAGAAATAAAGTGCAGTATCATATCCAAAAGTGTCTTGTGGATAACTCAACAGATTCAAGATACTCTATGGCTTTGTAATAATGTAGGAATAGATATTTTAAAATATCGTTTTGATTTTCTGTACCATATGTATGGTTTTGGTTCTTTTGGAAAAGCTAAGATATTTATGAACTAGAGACATGAAATGTACATAAGTGTTTTGTCTTTAACTTGTCAATACAAATAAGTAACATTTCCAATTTTACTGTATATGGCAACTGGGAATTCACTGTAAGAGTAAAATTAATTTCTCATTGCAGCTTTCAAATTATACTATATTTATCTGTCAAATCTGGAAGCCTGCCTCCCCTAATCACTTCCCCCACCCTAGGTATCTATGGTGAATGAACACTGAGCAACTATTGAATAAAGAGATACCTTTTCTCCTCTTGTGCAAGACTGAATGGGACATCATGGGTCTTATTTCTGTCCTCTAGTCTATGCTAGATATTTGTCTTCCTTATTTCTGCTGTGAGCTTTCAGTTAATGTTTATTACTTATAAATCTTCCAAAAAATGTTTTATGATGAACTTCGTATCTACTGGTTAGACAGATAATACCATGCTGATTTTCTTTCAGATGCCAAATTCATTATTGTTGATTTCAACATTTCTGTTTCTTTGGGTTTATTTACTTTTCTAATACAGTAGCTACTAAGTTGGTATCACATAGATAAGAAAGATTAAGAATATTTCAATGTATCTTTCTCAGAAAAAGCACCATTATTTGCGTTTCTTCCCAAATTTTTAATCCCCTAAGTAGCAAATAATCTAGAGCAGCTGGGGGGGGAGGGGTGTATAAAATGAACTCTGAGATAAGCCTCCTGGTGACAGTAAATGATCTCTGCTGTGAACTTCCCTCCACAACCTTCTCTACACTTTCCCTGCCTTTCACAGCACAGACAAATGTGTTTCATCACACGGTGTGCTTCTAAGATTAGGAGTGGTATAACACCATTTCCAGGTTTTGTGCCCCCTAAGAAGTGGGGAACCTTTTGCAAATTTTAGAAACTTAGATGATGCACAACTTTTTCTATTACCTTGGTTTTACTATATAGTCTTTTAGAAACACTTCAGAAATACTACCTGCACAGCCAGAAGCTTGCAGGCGACAGGCTGAAAGTCTCTCTTCAGAACTCATGGATGAAAAACAGGAAGTCTAAACCAGTAAAGATTATAGCTTTTT
>KL278169.1:0-19817 GCA_000699545.1 Podiceps cristatus | reverse complement strand
AAGAAAAAGAAAAAGAAAAAGAAAAAGAAAAAGAAAAAGAAAAAGAAAAAGAAAAAGAAGATAAATTTCCATTAGCATTAAAGACTTTTCTAAAAGGGTGTTTTATAAAAATATCTTGATTTAAGCATAGATGCAGAGAAGGAGCCTTCTAAGTAACTGTGCTTGTCTTTCAGTGTCAGTCTTAAACTGGAATGTAATTTTAAACTCTTTCTCATATTAAAGTGCAGACACATACAGGGTGAGAGGGACCTCTGAGTAGAGGGGAATAATCATCCCACTTTTGACCTGCTGGCTATGCTTTCCCAATGCAGACCAGGAGACTGTTACCTCCTCTTTGCTGCAAGGGCATATTGCTGGGCCATCTGCAGTGTGAGTCAGGTAATACTCCCTTTCTTTTCTGATTAACCTATGCCTGGTCTATTTACAGATTTTTGTAACTTGATGTAGGTTTGTAACCAAGAATTTGATGTAAGAGAAGAGATTAAACAGAAACTTCACAGTTTTCATAATATAAAGGAGAAAATGCACTTCCTATTTTCACAGAACAAACTCAAATCTACCAAAAAAAAAAAAAAAAAAAAAAAAAACAAGCAAACAAACAAACAAACAAACAAAAAACAGAACAAAAGACAAAGAATAGGGAGAGGGAAAAGCAGGGAAAAGTGAAGACAGGGACAGGACAGAAAAGGAATAAAAATCATCAAAATATCACATCTGAATAGTTGAAGGATTGAAACAGAGAAACAGGAGACACAGCCAGCTGACCCAAACTGCTCAAAGGGATCTTCCATACCATATGACATCATGCTGAAATAAAATGTGGGGGAGGTGGCTGGAGAGGCAGGGGCCTTTGCTCGGGACCTGACTGGACATCAATCAGCAGGTGGTGAGCAATTGCATTGTGCAGCATTTGTTGCATATATTCTTTTATCATTATTAATATTTTCCCTTCTTTTTCTGTCCTATCAAACTGCTTTTATCTTAACCCATGAGTATAATCTTTTTTTTTTTTTTTTTTTCCTGCTTCTCTCCCCCATCTGACTGCGGGAGAGGGGAGTGAACAAGCAACTGTGTGGTGCTTGGTTGCTGGGTGGTATTAAACCATGACAGAACATATATATGAATAGGTATATTTTCATTTGAACAACAAATCACATACAATGTAATACTTCAGTGGATTCATAACTTTCCTTGAAGATAGGATGTGATTTTTTTAGAAGAGGTGATGTGATTTCTGGTGTCAGAAATGGGAAGAACGATAACTGGAACTACTAAGTGATGGCCAATAGTGCCACTTCTGGGTAATTTCAGTCCATTAGCTAATGCATTTATGTAGTTCTGTAAAAACTGGTACTCCATTATGTGTATATCAATAGAACAGAAAAGCTCAGAAGATCCTGTAAATTAAGTAAATGTGCATATGATTTTCATAGGTGTATTTGGTAATTGTATTAAGAAAATAACCAGCAGAAATAAGAAGCCTCTTGCCCATGTCTTCTTTACTGCCTACAGCGGGAAGAAAAGAATTAAATCTCTCTCTTTTAATTCACATTAAACTTTTTGGCTATTTAAGGGGTTTTTCTCTACAGGTAGAAAGATTTGTACTTATATCTGTAATTTCTGGTCTTGTGTATCAGATTATGTCTTTTTTTTTCTTCTAAAATGAAACAAACAAACAAAAAATCTATAGGTGACTTGGGTGCATTCTTTTGCCCTTGAAGAGTGGAGTAATTCTCCCCAGCCTCCAAACCTCAGTATCATGACAATTATAAGTGAAGTCACCAACTACAGAAATTCCCTCCACTTTTTAAAAATGAGGGAGTATGAATAACAGCGCAAAACTATTTTTAAAATCAAATATATTAAGGGTCTAGGGTCTATTCTCAGGGTATTGATTTGTAAGAGTCTGGAGATTTTAGCAAAGGTGGATACATAAGTTCCTGGTCCTCCACAACTCTACCTTATACCTTACTTTGCCATAGCAGTAGAATTCTCAGAGGGACTTAAATGACAACACAAACAGCACAACCAAAACAAGTCAAACAATCTAATGCTTTCTTAGATCATCTTTTACTACCTGTTTTATGACGTAGCCCCAGAAATATTTCTGTTGGCAGACCTGTGGGCTTGGTTGCACAGGACTAGTTCCAGGAGTTCCAGGGATTATTAAAGCAGCTTCACTACCAAAATCAGTGTCTCACGATGCATTTGCTTCCTCTGGCCTAGAAGACCTTTTTTCCCCAATAACTCCATTTATTCTAATGAGGCTGCTAATCAAGACTATGGGTTGCCAAAGCTGGGTGTGAATTATTCTCTCAGTGAAAGACTATATGTTCCAGCAATATCATTTTTAACAAGACCAGCAGTCAAATTACTTTGCCTTATAAACTTATTTTTATTTTTTTTAACTGGATAACCTCCAGGGACTGGTTTTAAATATTTTTGCTCTAAAAAAACACTGAAAATCAGTAGTTATTTCTATTGATTCAGATACAGTTACATACAGTTTCCATGTCTTATTGAATAGTAGTTTATGTATTAACAAGTTTATGTGGATATACAGTATAAATATAGACATAAAGCCTTATCTAAGGACAGTGTACAAACAAGAATATATCTTGTGATACCCACCTGTCCTGCATCTTAATAACAGTGGTTTTGGGGGTTAATTTAAAAAAGCAGAACCTTGAACTATCATAATAAAGTCATAATTTCTAGTCTGATGCATTTATGCTCCAGGAAAACACACTGAACATTCATAATTTCTATATAAATTCTGTGATATGTGCATCTGCAGTACTGCAGAAATGGCAAAGGCCCAGGTTACTGATTCTTTGCTTCACTGCTTTTAATACAAGTCATCTAACAAGGTAATGAGGTGGACGACAGGAAATTTAATATTAATTTTGCATGGTCTATTCAAGCCTTTTTTTATAAGACTTTTTTGTGATTTACCTAAACTAATATCATCTAGTCAGAGACATCACTATTTGGATCTATTTATGCAGAACAGTATAACTTACTGCAACACAGAATTTACCACTGGCAACATTATCCCTTGCCTACAGCAAGACAATAAAATCTTGGCTTTCCAAACCAAGAGTCTTTTTATGCAATGCTGCAGTTGATTTCTTTTTCTAGAATTGATTTTTATTATATTCCATAATCAAGGACTTTCAGCAAATTCAAAGATTATCAGCAACATGTATTGTTGGAATAAACCTGCTGTAGTCATACAAGGATTTCTGTAAACTGTTCCTGTAGATGCATCTTATTGTTTAATATCATCAGATTAAAGAGACCATCACAACATTTTATATGCTGAGGGAGGCAAAAAATTTACAATGGGCAAATCATTGATAAGCATTACTTTGAGGTTTGAGAGGAAATTGTACTGAATATTTATATTTTTTTTTTTTTTTTTTTATGGAGACATCTTCATTTGCACCCACTCTTTATCATAAAAGTAATCTTCCCAGTGACCTTTTTCCTATGTATATTAATGCAAAATAGAATATGTGTGAATGAGGATAAACAGCCCATATTCACAGTACATCATCTCCCATTTCCCAGCACTACTATAGATAGGTAAAAAATTGTGGCAACTTTTCTGAACAATTGAATATTGGCTGAAGGGTTTTTACACTTCCATTCAAGCAGTCATTGAAATGACATTTCCAGATAAATGTCCTTGGATCTGGACTGACAGTATTTGCCACATAAGTGAGTTGCACCATTGATTGAAAGGGCGCAAAAGTTGAAAGGAGTTGGACAATGATACAAAGGGCTTGCTCCCTATACTGTAACTATTTTTCAGCATATTGCCTTGTGATACTAGAGATGGAAATGTCAAGAGGGGCCTCTTGGCCAGAGAGATACATCCTACATTCTCAGGTGGTTTGCTTGTTATGGGAACAGCAAGGACTTGCCCTTGGACAGACTGTGAAAGACTGCAGTGCTTTTTTTCACTTTATTTCCTCTCTTCAGGGCATGGTTCTGTTTCTAGGATTATCATCTTTATAAAGGTGTGAAAAGGACTGCAAACCTAGAACTTCTTCAACTGTGTCACCTGGGCTAATAAAACATACTACTTTGCCCTACAAATCTAACTATTCTTGTATCCAGAGACCATCACAGTTGCAAGCATACCCTTAGCATAAGAATGTGGGCATTTGCATCTGGCAGAGTTCCTGCTGTTGTACTGGAATAGGACACTGGCAACATGCTGCCTTGCCATCTCTCAGTAGCACTTCATAGCCTGTGGTACCTTTTGGTATTTTGAGCTAACAAATCCCAAGTTTGCCATTGGTTGCATTTTTGAGCTGATATTGGAATTCCTGTTCGGTTTTCTGGACTAAAGATGCGTATCCACTGCATGTACTCACAAAGGTATGGTGAGATGTACTTTAAATGCATGCTTCATATCCTTTATCTGCTGACAAAAAAGTTATATTCATTTATTGTATACTTTTTAGCAGTGATGATTTCTTCTTTGTAGGACTGAATTACTTAGAAAATAGATTTTTTTAGGAAGTTTATTTAGATTAATTAATTAATAATTTAGAAAATTTAATAATTTAGAAAATTCCCTCAATGGTCTCTTTTTTTACCAGAAAGTCAAGCTTTTTCATTTGTATTAATTGCAGAGGTGCTGTTTTCTCAGTTACTCAGTTCATTAGCAGTGCAAAAGCCCTGAAGCTCTGGTGGTATAAATTTTTTAGAGAGGTTCACCTTTCTCAAGGAGCAATGAAAAGGGCAAAGTCATGACATAATTTCTCATTTTATAATGGGGAATTTATTCAAGAATATTTTTGTTACCATTTATCACTGAAGACACCTTGCAATTAAATGCCTTCATTTGCACATAAGTAGCCCAGAAACCTTTTGAATTTTCATGGAACTCACTCTGGATTTTATTTTCTTTTTCTTTTTTTTTTTTTTTTTTCTGTTTTTCTTCATTTTCACTTAGTCTCTCAACTCACTGCTGCAACCAAAAATATTCATGTCAACATAGTTTTATGCTTGCATATTTGAAGAATCAGTCTTTAATTATTAGGAAGAACCTTGTCAAAAGTGTAAATTAAAAATAGTTTGTTTTAAATGTGTATTTGAGAACACAGGGCCAAAGCAAGATTGAAGGATGGAAACTATCCATATACTTTTTCTCTTAAATTCTCAACATATGGGTTAATTGAAATAATTGTTTTCCATTGCATGACAGAAAGAAGATCAGAGACTGATTAGAGTCATTAAGAAGATTTGTTAATGGGTGATACAGAAATTTTCAGATGAACATGACAAGTTAATGCCCAGGAAGCCAAACAGACTTTGTAGCGCCTTTGTCGTCATTCCCATATTTATACAAACTCACCCTCACATCACTGGCTGTCTTTTAAAGCCACTTTCATAAAGGTGTTTCATTGCACCACTACTATTCAAATAGCCTCATGAATGTATCTTTCATTGTTTTATACATTATTTCTCTGCTTATATATCTTTTCTTCAATGATTTGGGTGGGTGAGAGAGAGAAATAGACTGATTATTTTCCTTCTACAGTAGTTTGGTGCACAGGTGTCCATGCTGAGAACTGAACTATTGACACGTTAATTGTAACATGAAGAGCACCAATATATTTTATTTGAGTTACTGGAGAAGTATGTAAAGACTTACTATATAGGAGCATCTCAGCTGGGACTGTAGTGAAAAAAATGACCTTAACAGGATCCACACCTTTGCAGTCCCTGTCATCCTCAGACACCTACAGCTTAGACAGGAGTTAATCTAAATTACAGTTCAGCAAAAAAGTGCTGGGATCCAAACACTAGCAACAGATTTCTTCTTTCCCCACAACCACCCTCACTGTGCACAACTGGTATCATAAATCATTCTGTCTCTTTTCATCTCTTGAATTTCTTTTCTCCATGCCAACCCTTCTGTATCATATTCCAGCCTTTATTTTTGCACCTATTTCTACCACCTCTCATATGTTTTCACTTTAAAACTTATGCCTCATGTTATAGGTTTATGTCATCTCCCAGTTTTTACCCCATGAACTGAGGAAATAGTGTTCCTCTGTGCTCTCTAGAAATGTCAGGAGATTCCACAACCCGCAATGACCCTGGACAGCACTGGGGCAAGCATGTTCACAAGTACTGATAGCGTTGTGCTGACCAGGCCACTAGTGATATATCTCTGGGGTATTGGCTCAAGAAAATCTGTAATTTTGAAACCTGTAGATGTAATTCTGTTTACAACAAGCCACCTTGTGAAACATATGCTACCTGTGGACATAATTCAGTAGTATTTGCTACAACAAGTAGCTTTGCAAAGTGAGGAAAATACACTAAGCCTCGCCTCAACTCTGAAATTAATAAAAATATAAATTCATGGGAACATTACTAAATCAAACACCTTCCTCAGGAGCCTGGGTACTATGGTGTGATGGCTGACAATACAGAAAGAAGATTTTATCCATTTCTACTAACCGTTCTCAATTGTCAATATATAGTATACATCTATTTATTCAGATTTATGTCCTACTTCACAGAGACATTATCATACGCTTTTGTAAATGCTATAGTTTAAATCACACTAATGTTTATTCTACATTGTGAGGAAGCTGGAGCACCAAATGAATAAAACACAGAGATATGAGTGTGATTAACAAGACAGTTACTTTTCCATAAGAAAGCTGAGCCAGATGGACTGTCTGGAACATGGCAGGAGGGTGCCTTTGCAACCCAAGCAGCAGCTGAGTCACTGGGGTTTCACCCTAGAGAGCAGGAAAGTTTCTTCTGGGAAAGTGGAAAGGCTTTTATAACCAAATTTCCTGGACAGCTGCATGTTATTCTGCATACCCCAGTCCCTCCTGCTTCCCAGCTGCTGCCTTGGAGCAGTAGGATGCTGCACGCCCTGCTTGGATTGTGGCTGCAGGAAGCATACAAACCCACCATCACCCACACAAAACCAGAGTTACGTGGCGGGGCTCAGTCCAGATGCTCCTCCCGGGGAAACCAATGGAAAAAAATGTAAAAGTCACCTCTGCTTGCCCTCCTGCTTCCTTTGGGTTGTCCTCCTACAAACATATTTCCTGACTTTCTCCCACGCTGTTCCCCCCACCAGGAATGGCATTTCCACTCTCCTAACACAATACCAATTTCTTATTAAGTCTGTCTTCAATATCCACATCTTTCAGGGCATTTACAGCAGAAAGACACTTCCACGCACTAAACTCTGCAGATGATAGCATTTTTAATGAAGAATAGCCTGGCATTTGTGCCATATGCACATGAAGCAACTTATAAGAGATCTTATTACCCTTATTTTATTAATACCTGGAGATGTTTTACTTTGATTTCATTTCTTCTTTTGTTGACTGCATAGTGCTTTCAAAATGTGACTGCTTTTTTATATTTATGTGTGTTAAAAACCATTTCATAGAAACATTAACATCCTTTGTCTCCAGTGTGATCAAAACTGAACCCTTAGCTTTTAAAACAAAATTATTTTCTCATTTCAAGTGACAAAAATTAGTTAATTTTCATTTTAGGTGGAGCATGCATTTTGAATTTGCAGATCCAAACATTCATTTTGATCTATTTCAATATTATCAACAACCATATGTCTCCTTTCTCTTTTCTTGTAGTTTGTAGTTGTTTTTGATCTTTGTACAAATAAAACAGCATTAAGTTGGCTGGATAGTCAGCTGGCCCTTACCATGTGCTTCTAGAGACCCAGATTAAAGTAAACATCCTCATTTATTTTTCTTGTGTACCTCAAGTTATGGAAGCATCTATAGTATCCTATAGCTCTCTAAAAGTCATACTGAAATCATATCAACTTGCTTTGCCAGTCTTTGTGACATTTATTACTTTTTTTTTTTTTTTTTTTTTTTTTGTCTAAAAAACACTCCAGGTTATTCTGATAAAAAAATAAAGTGAAAAATTTTAATAACATTCTTCCCTAAGTTAAGATAGCTTTTTTTGCCAGGGTGAAAGAAAAAGCAGAAAGAGAAAAGCATCAGTAAGAAAAATAAATGTCAATGAGGAGCACAGAGTTTTCAGCTGTGGACTGTAATGTAATATTTTAATTCAAACAAAAGCAAAAGAATTTCCATGTAGGTGTAGGCAAACAGTAGCAATGCCATGACCTGGTCTTTTTTTGTTTCACATGGGAAAGAAATATCAGTAGAGCCTATGTAGGCATCTGAATGCACTTACTAACATAAACACAAGCTATAAAGAAAAAAGTCTTTTCAATAGATTACTTTTTGCAGAAAACAGTAACTGCTCTGTTCATGTTATCTTTTAAAATTCTGTTTTACGCTTGATACTCTAAGTAAAGTATTGTATTACATAGTTCATTAACAACACTAGAAAGGGATCAGTTCTGAATTGACATTTGCCTGAATGAATCATCCGAACTGGAGCAACCTTTTCATAAGAGCCATTTGTAATCCCTTTCTCTCAGTAGTGTATGAGTTGTTTGCTCCCCATGAAAAAAGAGTGTGGCTCAGTCTCATTTCAGGTCCCCATGTACAGAATCTTTCATTTTTCTACATCTTCTTTTGAAGAAAAAAAAAAAAAAATAATCTCATTTCAGTACTGATGGTGTGTTTGGTACTGTTATTTTGTTTTAGAAATTGTGTTTGCCTCTTTCTGATTTTGTTTCCCTTCTCTCAGTTAGTTAACTTAAATTTTTAAGGAAAGTCAATGTTTTTCTATTAAAAACAGAAGATTTTAAAAAAAGCCTATAACTTGAGATTGGGTGGTTTTTAGTACTTTGATACTTCTTCCCTTTTATGTTAGGAAAACATTAAAATCATGAGAATTTTTCTTCTACTTTTATTATATTTTTTCTTTATTCCAAACATTTTTCTAGCATGTAGAAAGGAGATGATGAAATGAAAAAAAATCAAAGTTAAAACCATTTTTTTAAAGCAGTTTAAAAAACTGTTTTTAAAACGAGATATTTAACATACTGTTTGAAAAAAATATAATAAAACATAGAAAAATCTCAAAAAATGTTTTGAGATATATCATGATGTCAGAAAACAGGTAGTTGAGGAGAACATGTTTATGACAACAATACAATGGAAACAAGTACAAGAGTTCCTTAAAAGGAAAGTTCAGTTTGTCTTGTTAAATACCTGCTTTTTTGCTGTCTTCTAATGAGGAAATTTTGTTTCCATTAAGGAGAAAATTACAGTTTTACCTGCAAAGTTACTGTGCAGTTTAGCTTATTGACAGGGTTTGGCAATACAACTGTTATACTAAAATGTGGTAACAGTGAAACAGGAAAGTAATGTTCAAGCAGAAGAGTTTCAATACTAGGGATACAAGCTGTACAGAAACTGTATCTCTCTTAGAATGTCTCTTTCATTCTTGGACTTTGCTTTTTTGCATCACTATATATATTAATTCCTGTAGTTATGCAAATCTAAGCATTATGCTGTATGTTGCATCAGCTCCCTGTCTAAGGGACTTAATACCTAAGCTAAGATACCATATTTGCTAAAAAAAAGGAATGCTTGCATCTCTAGCTCCTGGACCCCCAGGGAAAAATCTCAAAATCCACTTATATATGTATCTGTCACCAGAAAACCATACTTACCTGTTCTCATGAAGCATTTCTGATCCAACATCATGTTCCGGTAGCACAGACTTGTATCCCAGTCCAATGACTTCTGCTGCTCTTAAACCTTAATGAAATACAAGGTCAATGTTGTGAGTCCTGACTCAGGATAAAGAGATTTGTTCCAGTTACCAAAAGGTTTGTTTCAGCCCAGGTTGTTCTGCTTCCTTCAATCTGTTCTGTATTTGAAGCTTCCCTTGTATCTCTTGTCTTGAGCAGATGCAAGACTGTTTCTGATTTTCCATTTCTCCTCCACAGTAAGGAGATTTTCCATAGGATGCCACCCTGTCTAGTCTGTTGGTTTTGAGCTGGTAACTGTGATACTCTTTCTCCCCACTGAAAGTCACCCCATTGAGTGACTTTCAAGGCACTGTCCCTCAGAGGCTGACCATCCCCACAACAGTTAGAAGAGCACTTGGCCTTTTCTATCTCCATCTCTACTCAATCTTTGTTTCTGGAGAATGGCCTATTGTATCTCACTCATGCCCAAATAACCACATCACCTGATAGTCATAGAAGCAGAGTAGATAACTGCTTATGGAAAACAGTTCAGACACAAATTTTCACTTGTGTCTTTGTTTCACTTTCAGTCATTTTAAACAGCCTGCTTGATGCAGAAATGCACCTACCTTTATCAATTTAGCACTTCAACAAAATGTCATAACATATAAGCAATACTCTAAGATTATAACTGAAGCTTCACTGTACTCTTCAGTGACAGAGACAGAGTTAAGGTCACCTGTAGCAAGGTCTAAAACTGACATTTCTGAAATGGCACTGCATGAATAAGTACTATGAAAAAATAAACAGAAAAGGCAGAATGGAAAGAGAGGACTAGCGAAGAAATACGAAAAAGGTGAAGGAAATTTAAAAAAGGTATACACATCTTGTTAATACCTCTCCATACACTGGGGGAGAGTTGTTTGATTCTTCAGTTCTCACTTTCTCATGCACTTCTCTTTCAAGTGGGCTACTCTTACCTGTCAAAGCACATTCTGCCAAAGTGAAAGAATGTGGAAACTTTTTATTTTTATGGTAACCCTTTCAGTCCCCATAGGTCTTTGACTAGCATTCAGAAACTGTAAAAGTATTGGCTGCTTTGGTTCATGGCTCAGAATCTAGGCAGCAAGAAATACTGAAAAGCTGAAAGATCTTTTTATGTCTGCCAGGGCTTTAAACATCAACCAACAGTTATTGATAATACAAAATTTTATTTGTATTTTTGCTTTACTAGAAAAAGAATTATTCACCCTTTACTCTCAAGGTAGAACTTGTAACTTTTTAAACTAGGATGGAAGAAAGAGATTGCCATGATGGTTGATGTTATACCTCTGCTGCTGCCGAAGCCTATGACCTTCATCCCCACAATGGATGAAAAACTAGATTTGTTGCTGAAGCATTTACCAGGTTTTATTTGTAGCAACAAGAAAAAAAATATATATGCCTTTTAGAAAGTGTTTAAACAATGTTGATGACCTGTAGTCATGTAAGGGTCATTTAAAGCTGGGATCTAGCACCCAAGTGTGTCTTTAATAATGACATGATTACATTCTTGTACCATAGTTTCTATTTATCATTTACTCCAATTTTCTTTTTTTCCCTAGAAAAAACTTCTGCAACATAGATGATGCAGAGAGGCACCATATTCTGCAAATAACAGTATTTCAGCTTTGAATACAGTGATTTATGCAGGTATTGGCATGTTCTTTACGTTTCACAGCTCTTTATATGGGTTTTATGAGTCAGAGAATACTACCTTGTGTTTATGACTGTATATTTGCATATAGACATGTGTATGTATGTACAGACACTGTTACCTGAATGGGCTGGTGCACCTGCTGTGTAGAGGGCTCCTGCTGTGCTCTCTATGAATACAAAACATGCACATAGGCACTTATGGTTCAAAATGAATATGGTTCAACACTGCAGTTCCTTCGTTTTTCTTTATCACTTCATGAAATTTGCAAGAACCTGCTATCTTAACTTTCTCAGCTTGGTTTAAACTGGCCTACGAGATTAGAAGTTTTTGGAGGATAAACAAGAAAAAGGTTTGAATCAGCTTTGTTTTCTTAGGAAACAGGGATCATTGATGTCCACTTTGTATAGCACCTGGCACACAGGAGCTCCTCTATTGATTGACCTTTAGTGCAAGAAGTAATAATCCTTGTAAACAAAATATTATTTGCTACTACTTCTACTACTGTAAAAGAGTACAGAAATGCTACTGTTATATACTTTATGCATTACTGTACAAAAGATATTAACCAAGATTTAAATAACCAGTGTTACCATACGCTTAATGTTACCTTTTAGAGATAAGCTGTCTACAACTACCTGAAAGGAGGTTGTAGAGAGGTGTGCATCAATCTCTTCTCCAGGGTAACAAGTGACTAGACAAGAGGAAATGGCCTCAAACTGTGCCAGGGGAGGTTTAAATTGGATATTAGGAAAAATTTCTTCACTGAAAGGGTTCTCAGGCACTGGAACAGGCTCTCTGGGGAACTGGTGGAGTCACCATCACTGGAGGTATTTAAAAGATGTGTAGGTGTGATGCTTAGGGACATTGGTGGTGGACTTGGCAGTGCTACACTAACAGTTGGACTCAATGGTCTTAAAGGTCTCTTCCAATGTCAACAATTCTATGATTCTGTTATTTGTCCATTAATCTAACTAAACTAAAACTTAGTCTAAGTCCCTCCTCAAAAATTTTCAGCTCTCCCGTAGTTTCTAGTTTTGTTTTCATTTTCTATAGAAGATGAGAGAAAATATCTTAGGCTGCTCACATTTCCTTTCAAATATACAAAAACCCTCTATTTCAGATTTTTCTAGTTCTTTTCTGTGCAACACTTGAACTTTGCTGTGTAAAACATGATTTAGGGGGGAAAAAAAAAAAAAGGAGATGGACACAAGTAGATGAAAAGGCTAATGGGATAAAAGTTGCTTTCATATATATTTTTAACACTGTTTACAGAGTGACGTGAAATATTGGAGGTTCTCCTGAGAAAGTGGAAGATTATTGCTAGGGAATAGTATATCTATACAGCTGTCACACATGTTTTGGAACAGATGTGAAGTCTATGTATGAAGAGAAAAAGGAGAAAGGGAGATTAAGTACTTTCCATGCTCCCGTGTCCTAAGTTTTCTCTTGGGAGACAGAGATATATGGCATGGTAGTTGCTCATTTAACCTTTACTGATCTGTGTTAACAGTAACAGAGAGACAGCAGTTCCATCATGTTATTCCATTTGCACTAACTAATGAAGCATCGTGGAGAGCTTTCAACATAGCAATAAAGTTGGCTTTGGGATGGCAGAAATCCTTTGATGTCACTTTTTCTCTTCCCACTCTGTGAACTCTGTAAATATATGGTATTCTTGTACAATACGTCTATATACTGTGGGTACCTGGTCACTTTTCCATTTCGGCAAAACTTTGGCCACCATTACCTCTGCAACATGCCTCTTGCTGTGCACAAAACATTGTCCTACTACATTCAGGGGAGCTATT
Organism: Podiceps cristatus; assembly: GCA_000699545.1. Taxonomy (NCBI): domain Eukaryota; kingdom Metazoa; phylum Chordata; class Aves; order Podicipediformes; family Podicipedidae; genus Podiceps; species Podiceps cristatus. The sequence continues at coordinate 6,676 of KL278169.1, read as the reverse complement.
CACAGTAGTGTTTTATTAATGTAGAAGCTTCAGAGCTCTTAGCGCTCATGCTGTGGGACTGTCAAGGTGCAGTAAGCCACAGGGCAGTAAAAGGTCTCGCTCAAATTCCCAAAATGAGAAGTGCCTTTTGAAGGGAAATGTGATTCTTTGGCACCAACTAAAATGTAAAAATGAAAGCTATTCACTGGCTTCTGTGCCAAAATCCTTTTTGATTCTGGGTACCAAATAAGTGGCTTTAAACCACTGTTTGACATGCTCAGCATGTGTTGAAATAAGACCTAAAGGGAAAACATAGCTGATGAGAGCACATCTTCATCAAGAAAAGAGGAATGGAGCTTCAGGATTGAAAATAATATAACTGAATTTATTCAGGGAGCAGCCTGGGTTCACGTGACTAATTTTTAGTGATTTTAGAAGGATATGCACATAAAGCCATTTTTTAAAAGTCATTTGAATGCTTAAAGGTTTTTACTGTTATTTAACTGAGTTTTCAGCAGCACCTGATGTCTGAATTTTATTTACAGATAAATTTTTGAAAAATTCTCATCGGGCATCCATCTTTATCCTATTTAAAAGTCCAGTCCCAATTATACATTTCAAAGATTTAACACTGTATTAGGATATTTTTAAAATCCTTTCTTTGTGATCTTGAGCCCACTCTATGAGTAAGCTTCAAATGTACTGCTAAAAACATCGCTTACATGTGTTTTTCAAGTAATCTAATCTACTGTGTCTGAAGTTTGAGAATAGCTCTGAAAGTAATTTTCCATAACTACACAATCACTTTCCCATTTAAAACAACAGAGAGTGTAATGCTGCTATTTCAAAGTGAAATCTAACTACCCAGAGCAGTCATACCATGAAAAGCCTCCTAATCTGCACCATGAATGAAAGCCTCTGAATCTGCACCAGCAGGGCCATCATTTGGTAACATTAATTTTGTGACCAATTCTGGATGCAGGTATGCTCAATTGCCTGGCCTTCTTTGTCCCCTTCTTCATCCTGAACCCCCAACAGACTTGACATACTGTATAGATTCCAAGCTTATTGGAGACAGCAGTACACTACAGGAAAACTGGTGCTATCTGAAGTCAGGACTGTCACAAAGGCAGCCATAGGTTTTCATGAAGAAGTTTCACAGGCAACACTCTCCTCTTTACGTTTAATTCTGCACTAAGATAATTCAGTGCAAAAGTAGTGGCAGTTAGGGTTTCTACATTGATCAAACTTGGCACTACCTGAAAGAAACTTGTATATAAGAAATTTCTAGCATTTTTTGTGATATTTAAATAAATAACAGTCAAAAATATCTTTCTATAATTTCTATGCCAAGCCACATTCAGATTTTAAGTTTCATTTTTATTGTTGTCCCTATAACTGAAGTGCTGAAATCCTTTTAACATTACAGAACAGCGAGATAACCCAGATGAAGATATTTTCTTTGTGTACTATCTTACTTGGAGCTCTGATATGCACAGGCTATATATTCCCCTCTGCAGGATCCTCAGGCAAACAATCATTAGGCAAACTGAATTTATTATTTAATTTCAAGGCAAATCAATTGAACATCAATACTCTGAATACTCCTGCAGTGTTATGGTAGGTTTAACATGCATGTCCATGTCGTCATCCTTTTAGGAGACAACCTCCTACTCTAGACTACAAATTCTACAAGGCATTGCAGAAAGTCATGGAAATGTGAGTTGATATTCAAAAGATGGGCATAAATACTTCATGTTTGTCCAGCAAACTTCACTGAAACATCTCAATCTGCAAATGTCAAATCCTTTGTCTATTTGTTAGCTTCTATTAAAAACGTTTGTTAAAGTATCTTCTTAATATTCCATTCTGTGCAAAATGTTATTTCAAATTTTTCATCACTCAAAACCAAATAATAAACCTATCTCAAATGATCAGAAACTCCAGCTTCAGTGCAATCCTTCCTAAATCCCTGTGTCTTTGTAATTTAACAGGGAGGTATTCAAACACAGAGCGTATTTTTCAAGGACCTGTCACACTTTCCTCACATGTCTCATGCACTTAACATACAGTGGTTTTCACCTGCTCAGCTCAAGACTCAGCAAGCCTACTGACGCCGGACACTTTCATACTGTAAAACTATTGCTCTTCTCATTGTTTTGTGAAAGAAAAAAAATGAGAAACATTGCAGTGCTATGCCTGTTCTCTGAGATTGGTGAGCACTTCTTTACTGGTGTGACTGTATGCTAGAATGACAAAGTCTGTTGATTCCTCTAAACTTAGGAACATTCTGTAGAACAGAAGTGAACCTTCCTGGTCTGATAATGCTGATAATGCTTTCTCCTGGTGCTTCTTTCAGCCACTGTCAGGATTTGTTCTGTTACTCTTTGAGACTGGTGAAGGATGTTAGGAATTAGGATATTTGTTAACATCTCCAAAAGACTGAATTTGCATGTCAGTTATGTTTCTTATTCTTGTCTTGTTGTTTTGAAAAACATGCAATGCAATCCAGATTAAGATAAAGTGCATGGAGAAATTCAGTCACAGCACCCAGAATACACTACACAGTCACAGAGAGAGTTTATTCACAAATACCATATAAACTTTTTTCATTCTATTGATCACATACCAAGGAGGGAGCATCAGTTCTGAGTCTGGGTTATGTGTACTTATCTGCTGAAACAATACCCACAGCCTCCCATTCATGTCACTTTGGCAGGCAGGTCTTTTATTCCAATCTGGATGCTCTTCTCCCTCACTTGAGCTTGCTTAGTGATGACTTGAGAAAGTAGAAGAAAGGAGGATTTGGTAGCCTGGCAGGCAAAATAACCACTACCCTATTTCCAAATATATTTATACTGTTCCCCATTCTTTGAGAAGTGCTATTCGTTTATTCAGTATTTCTACTTTGCCAGAAAACAAAACACTGAAGGTGATAATCTGTTTTTCCATGCCAGAATAGTTTCCTGGACTAGAAAACCAATGCAGCTGGAGACTGAAAATCTGCATATTTTAAAATCTGTTTGCATTTTGACAGTATAAAAGTGTGCAATTATACATTTCTGCTTTCGCCAATGATAGGAAGTAAGTTATTTTCACTAGGCTCCTAGAAACATCTGTAATTTCTGATGACTTCTCCAAAATGATCTATGTTCTTATATCATATAACTTTTTTCTTTTTTTCCTGTATTGGTCTGAAAATTCTAGAGGTCTGAGAACTGAAAGTCCTTAGGGTTGGAAAACACACAAATAAACAGATAAATGCTCCTCTAATTTAAAAAGAAAGTGAAGGAAAATTTAATCTGAGGGTGTACCTAAAAAAAAAAAAAAAGAAAAAAGAAAAAGGCTACTCAGTCTGTTACTGCATCTTCTTGTCACATTAACATATTAAGACTCTAGGTAAAACTTTCACCACAGTAAGAAAAGATATTTATTTTAGTTTATTCAAATGATGGATGAAGGAGCAGATTGTAGGTCCATTCTAACTGAAATTGTCTACTCTTTGAGTTGAAATGCCTATTTGAAAGAGGACTCTTGAAAAAAATAATCGAAGAGAATGTTAAATTTTGTGAAAAAATATTATACCCGAGTCTTCCACCAATAACAAAATATGACAGTTCCAGAAGTGGACTGTATCAGCTAGCTATGGTCCAAAATTTCCAAAACTGAAAGGGGAAATCAGACTGTACAGCTCCAATAACTTCACCTCAAAAAAAGCAAAACAAACAAGACCCACTCCCTCCCCCGCAAAAACCACAACACCTGGTTGACAGCAGGCTGGATAGGAGCCAGCACTGTGCCCTGGCAGACAAGAAGGCAAACCGCATCCTGGGGTGCGTCAAACACCACACAGGCAGCCGATCAAGAGATGCGATTATCCCACTGTATTCCGTGGTGGTGTGGCCTCACCTTGAGTACTGCGTGCAGTTTTGGGCCCACAGTTTAAAAAGGATGTTACGGCACTTATATGTCCTTGAATATGTCCAGAAGGGTGACTTTGTTGCTCTTGACAGCTTAATGATGAGGGGGAGTGGAAAGGGAGGTGCTGATTTTTCCTGCCTGGTATCCAGTATCCATGCGGAAATGACTCAAAGTTGTGTGAGAGGAGATTCAGGCTTGACAGGAGGAAACATTTCTTTACTCAGAGGGTGGTCAAACACCGGAACCGGCTTCCTAGAAAGCTGATCAATGCTTCAAGCCTGTCAGCGTTTAAGAGGCATTTGGACAATGTTCTTAATAACAGGCCTTAACTTCTGGTTAGCTCTGAAGTGGTCAGGCAGTTGGCTTAGATGGTTGTTCTAGGTCTCTTCCAACTAAAATATTCTCGTCTAGTCTAGTCTAAAGTATTCATGACATCATTGCAGCTAGCTGTAAAATGCATCTGAAAATATACACAGTATTTTGTATTTGCCAGCAAATACACAATGGTATTTGTGCTGTTGTATTAAGCATTTCCTGTGGCAGGACCAGCTAGAAGCCAGAAAACATCTCCTAACAGTTCATTTCAAAAGAAAACTGACACCAGAACTTTACCAAGGTAATAATGTGTTCTATAGCAGTGATGTATTACTGTAAACTACCATTGAAATTCACAGCTTCAGACTTGACAGAAAGAAGTACCACATGGGTATGAAAATAAGTAGGAGTATTATTTATTTCTTTATTTCATTAGCTTAACATAAAACAAATTAAATCATATCTTTCTTCTCCTAGAAATTAATTAGCACTAAGAAATCTTCAAATATCAGTTCCACCTCAGATAATCAAAAGTTTAATGTATGCTCCTAGTTAGGAGATGCTCAAACATATATTAGAAGGTGAAGTCTTATAAAGTTATTTCTAAAGAAAAATTATCGGCTATGGAGCTGCACAGCACCAAGGAGAAATGAGTAATTTAAACTAATTTGTTTTGTTTGAAAGCCAAGCCAGATTTATATCTGAACTTTAAAAGTGAACTGCTTGTGCCTAATTGCCTGATCACTCCTTTATATTTTGAGAACATAATCCATTAACAAACAATTAAAGAAAGTACTTGCAAAGTTAAACTTAAGTATTTAATATCTAAAAATGGTAATTTGTGTAGAATTTCAAATCTATATTAAAAACTGCCATAAAAGTTTTCCTACAACATGCTGATAAAATCTGGTTTCCAAGACAGTAGCAATGCATCAAGTTTCCTGACCTAGTCTGCTTGCTTTAACTCAAAGCTCTAAGAAAAAACTCATGTGAAGCATTTCTTAAACCTTAATAATATTTAAGTAGTCTGAATAAAGACTAAGTAGTCTTTACCTTAGAAATGGTAAAGCTGCAAGTAATCCTCAGTGTAATTTGAAAATATCTTACAGATAAAATATGAGTTCCCTTCCTCTTTTAAACATATTTGTGGGTTAACTATTGACTAGATAAGTATCCTAGAAATAAAAAAGTAGAATATGCTGAAACTAATCTTAAAAAACATTTGAAAATCTTTGACACAAAGTCCTTACCAGACTATATTTCATTCTGATTCTGTCTGCAGCTTAGATAAAAAGAGGTAAACAGACTGCAGCGTACTCTGTAATCACTAAGACTGAAGCAAATAGCTGAATCTCTAATATTAAAGTGCTTTACCACAACTGGAAAAAAAAATTAATTTATTTCAGTAAGTTACATAAATGATTAAAAAACAGAATGTATGTGACACTTTATCTAGGTTGACTCGCTAGCTAGAGGAAACAAAGTTTGTGTGTTAAAGGGAGAAAAATACTGAAAAGGAAAATTATCTATGAATCAAGATAGCTGCATATGACCATAGGTAAAAAACAACAGTAATGGGAAATGTAATTGAGAAGAACTATTGAAAAAAGTTTCATATACTTTTGGTCCATATACTTTTGTTTCATTTCCTTTTGATACAAAAGTCCTTATACTGTTTAAAAAAGTGTCTGGAACAAAGACAAGAAGCTGGAAGTTCATGACCTGAATTATTAATCGGCATAAAACAACTAAAATCATGTGATTATGATAGTAATAAAGATATAATCTCTCTCTAAAAAAAAAAAAAAAAAAAAAAAACCAACATGTTCCACCATTCAAAGTGCTGAAGGTCCCTGAATACTGAGAAAAAGAAAACAAAGAAGGCATTGCTGTGGTAAAGGTCTGTTGAAGTAACCCAAATTCAGGAAGACCGGTGGACTGAGAGTTTCTTTGTACAAGGAGCAGAGTCGCCAGGACATCTAAAGTTAGATTCACTAACTGGTCCATTAGGAAAGTATAGTAGAATACACACTCTACTATACACGTTCTACCAGCCAGAAAACCCTTAGAATGCGTATGCAAAATGTAGGGCTTAAGGCAGAATGTTTTTAAGAGACTGTTACTTTAAAGGACTAAAACAACTGCCTCTTTAGAATAACAGTGAATAAAACGCTTTATTTCCCTTATCCTCCCATTTATAAAACAAACAAGCAAAACTCCCCCAAGACACCATCAAAGAACAAACAAACCTTTGGGGCTTTGGGAGCATCTTCTGGGGAAGAAAAGAAAGTGAGAAATAGCAGAATTGCAATGATATTTCTTTATTAATGGTTACATTTACTAGGTTAATATAGGTAATGTTTATATTGGAAATCTAATGTGAAAGTGAACTTACCTGACTACAAGCAACTGTTAATTATAGCAATATTATTTTCACATTTGTCCTGGTTTCAGCCAGGAC